>CAUYON010016964.1:0-29778 GCA_963573935.1 Arctocebus calabarensis
CCCGAGTAGCTGGGACTACAGGCGCCCGCCACAACGCCCGGCTATTTTTCTGTTTTGCAGTTTGGCCTAGGCTGGGTTTGAACCCGCCACCTTTGGTATATGGGGCTGGCGCCCTACTCGATGAGCCACAGGCGCCGCCCCTACACTTTGTTTTTAAGTGTTCTCATCCACTCCCTTTCAGTTTTTACCTATCAATGACCTCATTTGAGAGACTCTATTTCTTTTTTTTTTTTTGAGACAGAGTCTCAAGCTGTCACCCTGCATAGAGTACTATGACGTCACAGCAACCTCCAGCTCTTGGGCTTAGGCGATTCTCTTGCCTCAGCCTCCCAAGTAGCTGGGACCACGGGTGCCCACCACAACACCTGGCTATTTTTTGTTGCAGTTTGTCCGGGGCCGGGCTTGAACTCGCCACCCTCGGTATATGGGTCCAGCACACTACTCACTGAGCCACAGGCGCCACCCATAATGTCATATTTTTATACTCATTCCATTCTAATTAATTTCTAATAACCATTGTGATTCCTTCTTTGATTCATAGGTTGTTTATTTAGTTTTCAAACATTTAGGGATTTTCAATTATTATTCTATTTTAGAGGACTATGTTCTATTATTGCTATACTCTAATTATGGATTTCTAGCTTGCTTTTTTTTTTTTTTTGAGATAGAGTCTCATTCTATTGCTGGGGCTACAGTGCAGTGGCATCATCACAGTACATGGCAACCTCAAACTCCTGGGCTTAAGAAATCCTCCCGCCTTAGCTTCCCAAGTAGTAGAATTATGGATGTGAGCCACCATGCCCAGTCTGATTTCTAGTTTAATTCTAATCTGAATAATATCAATTCTACAAAATTCATTCCCCAATAAAGGAACAACTGGAAATCAAAATTAACAGAACAATATCATTTACAATAGCTCCAAAAAATGAAACACACTTGTTTATAATTCTAACAAAATATACATAGGATCTGTATACTGAAAATTTCAAAACACTGATGAAAGAAATCAAAGAAAATCTTTACAAATGCATACTATGCTCATGAATCAGAAGACTCAACATAATCTTCTCTAGACTGATCTATAGATTTAATGCAAGTCTAATCAAATTCACAGCAGGTCTTCCTTCCAATAGAGACAAGGATTTTGAAATTTACATGGAAAACCAAAGGAACTAGAATGGTCAAAACAATACTGAAAAGAAAAAAAAGGTGGTGGAATCACACTACCCAATTTTACAGTAATGAAAAGAGTGTGATATTGGCAAAAGACAGACTATAGTTCACTAGAACAGAATAGAAAGTTCAAAAGTAGACCTATATAAATATTGCTTGTTGGCAAAGGGACAAAGGAAATTCAATGGTGTTGGAACAATGTTTCAACAAATGGCTTTGACATTTTGGGGAGGTGCCTGGGCTCAGTGAGTAGGGCACCAGCTCCATATACCGAGGGTGGCGGGTTCAAACCTAGCCCCAACCAAACTGGAACAACAACAACAACAAAAATAGCCGGGTGTTGGTGGGTGCCTATAGTCCCAGCTACTTGGGAGGCTGAGGCAAGAGAATCGCCTAGGCCCAAGAGCTGGAAGTTGCTGTGAGCTGTGATGCTATAGCACTCTACCAAAGGCAACAAAGTGAAACTCTGTCTCAAAAAATAACAAAAAAGTAAAACTATACAATATAAGACAAAAAGATAAAATTTTTGTGACCCAGAGTTAGGTGTTATGTATTATTATTATTTTTTTTTTTTTGAGACAAAGCCTTAAGCTGTCACCCTGGTAGAGTGCCATGGCATCACAGGTCACAGAAATCTCCAATTCCTGGACTCAAGCGAGTCTCTTGCCTCTGCCTCCCAAGTAGCTGGGACCATAGGCATCCACTACAACGCACGGCCATTTTTTGGTTGCAGCTGTCTTTGTTGTTTGGCGGGCCCGGGCTGGATTCGAATCTGCCAGCTCAGGTGTATGTGGCTGGCGCCTTAGCCCGTTGAGCCACAGGCACCGAGCCAAGTGTTATGTAGCCTTACACTTGGCACTATCCATAAAAGAAAATTGTCCTAGCACTCTGGGAGGCTATGGCAGGAAGATCACTTGAGGCCAGAAGTTCAAGACCAATCTTAGCAACATATCAAAACCCTGTCTTTACAATAAATTTAAAAATTGGCTGGGCAAGGCAGCACCTATGGCTCAGTGATTAGGGCTCCAGCCCCATATACCGAGGGTGGCAGGTTCAAACCCAGCCACAGCCAAACTACAGCAAAAAAATAGCCGGGCGTTGTGGCAGATGCCTGTGGTCCCAACTACTTGGGAGGCTGAGGCAAGAGAATTCTAAGTCCAAGAGCTAGCGCTTGCTGTGAGCTGTAACACTACAGCACTCTACTGAGGGCAACAAGTGAGACTCTGACTCTAAAAATAAATAAATAAACAATTGGCTGGGCATAATGGCATGAGCCAGTAGTCCCAGCTACTCAGGAAGCTGAGGCAGGAGTATCACTTGAGCCCAGGAGTTTAAGATTGTATCAAGCTATGATGACACCATTACACTCTACCCCAGGCAACAGAATGAGACCTTATCTCAAAACAGACAAACAAAGAAACAATAAAAATACAAACTCAATTTAAAAATAGGAGAAAGGAGGGAGGCTGAGGCAGGTGGGTTGCTTGACCTCAGGAGTTCCAAGATCAGCCTAAGCATGAGTGTGATCCTGTCTCTACTAAAAATAGAAAAATTAGCTGTATGTTGTAGCAGGTACCTGTAGCCCCAACTACTTGGGAGGTGAGACAAAAGATCACTTGAACCCAAGAGTTTGAGGTCACTGTGAGCTACAATGATACCACAGCATTCTACCCAGGTTCTCAATAAATAAACAAATAAGAATGGGAGAAAGGCTTGAATAGATAGATACTTCATCAAAGAGAATATGCAGATGGTAAATAAGCACATGATAAGATGTTTAACAGCATTCGGCATTTGGGGAATGCAAATTAAAACCACAGTAAAGTATTACTGTACATATATTGCAATGGTTAAAATAAAAATTGTTGAAAATACCAACTGCTGGTGAGGGTGCAGGGCATCCATTCAATGAAGTATGCCCAGAAGTAAAAATGGACCGAACTCCAGACTCACGCTACACATGGGTGGATCTCAAGAATAGGATGCTGTGTGAAAGAAGCCAGACATAAAAGGTATACACGGTATAACCCTGTCTACATGGTATCCTCAGAAAGACTAAACTGTAGGGATGGAGAACAGGTCAGTGGTTGCCCAAGGTTAGGGGTGGGGGGAGGGTGTGACTACCAAGGGATCAGAGGGAAATTAGGGGCAAAGTGTTGATAAGACTGTATCTAAGCTTGGCACCTGTAGCTCAGCAGCTAGGACCCCACATACACCGCAGCTGGAGGGTTCAAACCCAGCTGGGCCTGCCAAACAACAATGACAACCACAACAACCACAATAACAAATAGCCAGGCATTGTGGTGGGCATCTGTAGTCCCAGCTCCTTGGGAGGCTGAGGCAAAAGAATCACTTAAGCCCAAGAGTTTGAGGTTGCTGTGAACTGTGATGCCACAGCACTCTACTGAGGGCGACTTAGTGACACCCTGTCTCAAAAAAAAGAAAAAAGACTGTATCTTGATTGTGCTGCTGGCTAAATGAATCTATACAAGTGTTAAAACTCTGGCCTTGGCCAGGCTCGGAACTCACACCTGTAATCCTAGCTATTTGGGGAATGTTCCCAGTGCAAAAACATAAAAACAACGTTCCTTCTTATTTGTGTGTTGTGTTCTATAAATGTCGATTAAGTCAAGTTGGAAAATACTGTTGTATATCTTCTGTATCTTTACTGATTCATTTTGTCTGCTTATTCTACCAGTTGCTGAAAGAATTACATTAAAATTCTATGATTGTGGCCTCATCTATTTGTCCTTTTATTATGATCAACTTCTGTTTAACATATTTTGGACTTACATTATTAACGACATACAAGTTTGGGGGGGTTAAAAATTACTGCTATTTAATTGATTCTGATGAAATATCCCCCACATCAGCTTTTTTTGCGGTTAGCATCTACGTGGTGTGTCTTTTCATAAATTATTATTTTGAAATTTCCATTTTCTTTATGTTTGGAATGTGTCTCTTTTTTTTTTTTTTTTTTTTTGAGGCAGAGCCTCAAGCTGTCACCCTGGATAGAGTGCTGTAGCATCATAGCTCACAGCAACCTCCAATTCCTGGACTCAAGCAAGTCTCTTGCCTCTGCCTCCCAAGTAGCTGGGACTACAGGCGCCCGCCACAATGCCCGGCCATTTTTTGGTTGCAGCCATCATTGTTGTTTGGCGGGCCCGGGCTGGATTCGAACCTGCCAGCTCAGGTGTACATGGCTGGCACCTTAGCCCGTTGAACCACAGGCGCCGAGCCTGGAATGTGTCTCTTATAAATAGCATATAATTTAGGTTTTTAATGTTAATTTTTCTCTTCTGTCCCTACCACTTTCTAAGTTCCATCGTAATAGATCAGTTTTAGGCCAGGCATCATGGCTCATGTCTGTAATCCTAGCACTCTGGGAGGCTGAGGCAGGTGAATTGCCTAAGCTCACATGTTCGAGACCAGCCTGAGCCAGAGGGAGACCTCATCTCTAAAAATAGTCAGGCATTGTGACGGGCGCTGTACTCCCAGCTACTCAGGAGGCTGAGGCAAGAGAATCGCTTAAGCCAGTAGTTGTCAACCTTCCTAATACAGTGGCCCTTTAATACATTTCCTGTGGGTCACGACCCACAGGTTGAGAACCGCTGGCTTAAGCCCAAGAGTTTGAAGTTGCTGTGAGCTGTGACACCACGACACTCTACCAAGGACAATAAAGTGAGACTCTGTCTAAAAAGAAAAAAAAAATAGATCACTTTTGTCTGTCCCTGGATTTTACACAGATGAGCCTACGGTAAATATGTATTTATGGCTGCCTTCTTTCACTTAATGTAATGAGTGATTTTAGATTTTAATGAGTACATCAATAATTTGTTCTTCTGGCTGGGCACCTGTGGCTCATCGGGCTAAGGCGCCAGCCACATACACCTGAGCTGGTGTGTTTGATCCAGCCCATGCCTGCCAAACAACAATGATGGCTGCAACCAAAAAATGGCCGGGCTTTGTGGCGGGTGCCTGTAGTCCCAGCTACTTGGGAGGCAGAGGCAAGAGACTCGCTTGAGTCCAGGAATTGGAGGTTGCTGTGAGCTGTGATGCCACAGCACTCTATCCAGGCTGACGGCTTGAGGCTCTGTCTCAAAAAAAATAATAATTATTTGTTCTTGATTTTTTTTTTGGCCAGGGCTGGATTTGAACTCACCAGTTCCAGTATATGGGACCAGTGCCCCACTTCTTTGAGCCACAGGCACCACCTAATAAATTGTTCTTTTTTTTGTTAGGCGATATTCCATTGTATGAATATTACCATGGCTTGTTAACCCAATCTCCTACTGTTTGGGTTGTTTCCATTTTAGGGTTATTTAGATAATGTTGCTATAAACATTTTAGTGTGAATCAATATGTGGACATATACTTTCATTTCTTTTGCATACATAACTAAGAGTGAAATTGCTAGATCATGAGATAGATGTACATTTAACATTATAGACAATTCTCCAAAGTGGTTGTATCATTTAACATCCACCCAGCAGTGTATGAGAGTTCAACCTCACTCAAAATTAGGAAAAATGGAGGCTTGGTGCCTGTGGCTCAATGGGCTAAGGCACCAGCCGTGTGCACCTGAGCTGGTGGGTTCGAATCCAGCCCGGCTGGTCAAACAACAATGACGGCTGCAACCAAAAAATGGCCGGACGTTGTGGCGGGTACCTGTAGTCCCAGCTACTTGGGAGGCGGAGGCAGGAGCCTCATTTGAGCCCAGGAATTGGAGGTTGCTATGAGTTGTAATGCCACGGCACCCTACCCAGGGTGACAGATTGAGGCTCTGAAAACTGGCGCCTATGGCTCAATGAGCTAAGGCGCCAACCACATACACCTGAGCTGGCAGGTTCGAATCCAGCCCAGGCCCGCCAAACAACAATGACGGCTGCAACCAAAAAACGGCCAGGCGTTGTGGCGGGCACCTGTAGTCCCAGCTACTTGGGAGGGGGAGGCAGGAGACACGCTTGAACCCAGGAATTGGAGGTTGCTGTGAGCTGTGATGCCATAGCACTCTATCCAGGGTGACAGTTTGAGGCTCTGTCTCAAAAAAAAAAAGTATGACTGGGAACCGTGGCTCACACCTATAATTTCAGCACTCTAGGAGGCCAAAGCAGGCTGATCGCCTAAGCTCACAAGTTCAAGACCAGCCTGAGCTAGAGTGAGACCCAATCTCTAAAAATAGCCAGGTGTTATGGTGAGTGACTGTAGTCCTGGCTACTCAGAAAGCTGAGGCAAGAGAATCACTAGAGCCTGAGGTTACTGTTAGCTGTGACCCCACAGCACTCTACCCAGGGTGAAAAAGTGAGGCTCTGTCTCAAAAAAAAAAAAAATTATGAAGTATGACAACACATTTTGTTGGAGAGGCAGTGGAGACACAGGTCCATTCATGCTTTGGTAATGCAATGCTTTTCATGTAATGCAAAATGGCACAACACTTCTAAAGGACAATTTGGCACTATCTAATGCACAAGAAAGTGTTAACCCAGACAACCTTACTTGAATACACATTATCAATCTCGCACATTCTCAAGAAAGTTCTTCTTGAGTGACTACTCCTTGGCTGGCTTCTGGGAATCAAGCTCTTGGAGTATTCCCTGTGCTACCATTGAGAGTATAGTGTTTTGCCTGTTTGGAGTCTTGAAACACCAACTTGTCTAGGTACTTTGTGCCTTATGATGAACATCCCTTTTCCTTCTTACAGTCTGAAATTAGACCATAAGTTTCAGTCTCTACAGATATCTAGGAAGACATTGTGGACTCATGTGACCAATTCCTAATAAAAACCTTGGACTCTTAGGCACAAGGAGGTTTTCTGACAGAAAAGACTTCATATATGTTACAGTTCACTGGTAGTAGAGTAAAGGCATCCTGGATATTTCCACTGGGAAAGGACTACTGGAATATGGTACCTACTATCCTCCAAAGCCCACACAATGTAACTTTTCCCTTTATGGACCTTGCATTGTACCCTTTTGCTGTAATTAATTACAGCAGTTAGTATACCAACCATTAAGGTGTGTGAATACTTGTAATGAATCACAAAACCTTGAGGTGGTCTTGGGGACCATCGGTACACCTAAGAAACGTATAAATGAGGCTAAGCACAGTGGCTCATGCATGTAATCTGGGATAACTTTGGGAGGCAGAGGCAGAAGAATCACTTGAGACCAGTCTGTGCAATATAGCAAGACCTATCTCTAACAAAATAAACAATAAACAATAAAAATAATAATAATCTATATATGTATTTACTTTTTTGTTGTTGTTGGGGATTCATTGATGGTACAAGAAACCAGGTTACACTGATTGCATTTGTTAGGTAAAGTCGCTCTTATAATTACGTCTTGCCCCCAACAGGAGTGTCACACACTGAGACCTCCAGCCCCCTCCCTCCATCCCTCTCTCTGCTCTTCTCTTCCCCCACTCCCCTTCCTTCCCCCTCTCTGTTCTTCCTTTCCTCCAATCCCTCCCTCCTTCTCTCTCTTTCTGCTCTCCCCTTCCCCTGCTCCCCACCATGTACTACATCGTTAATTGTCCTCATATCAAAATTCAGTACATAGGATTCATGCTTCTCCATTCTTCTGACATTTTACTAAGAATAATGTGTTCCACTTCCATCCAGGTTAATACAAAGAATGTAAAGTCCTCATCTTTTTTAATGGCTGAAAAGTATTCCAAGGTATACATATACCACAGCTTGTTAATCCATTCCTGGGTTGGTGGACATTCAGGCCATTTCCACATTTTGGTGATTGTAAATTGAGCAGCAATATACAGTCTAGTGTTAGTCTCCTTATGATAAAAGGATTTTTTTCCTTTTGGGTGGATGCCCAGTAATGGGATTTCAGGATCAAACGGGAGGTCTAGCTTGAGTTCTTTGAGGGTTCTCCATACTTCCTTCCAAAAAGGTTGTGTCAGTTTGCAGTCCCACCAGCAGTGTAAAAGTGTTCCCTTCTCTCCACATCTGTGCCAGCATCTGTAAATCTGAAACTTTGGCACATAGGCCATTCTCATGGGGGTTAGGTGATATTGCAGGGTGGGTTTGATTTGCATTTCTCTAATAATTAGGGATGAAGAGCATTTTTTCTTATGTTTGCTAGCCATTCGTCTTCTTTAGAGAAGGTTCTGTTCATCTCTCTTGGCCATTGATATATGGGATTGTTGGCTTTTTCATGTGGATTAATTTGAGTTCTCTATAGATCCTAGTTATCAAGCTTTTGTCTGATTCAAAATATGCAAATATCCTTTCCATTGTGTAGGTTGTCTATTTGCCTTTGCTTGTAGTCTCCTTAGCTATACAAAGGCTTTTCTGTTTAATCAAGTCTCCTTTGTTTATTGTTGTTGCAATTGCCACAGAAGTCTTCATAAAGTCTTTCTGCAGGTCAATATCATCAAGTATTTTTCCTATGCTTTCTTTGAGGATTTTTATCATTTCATGTCTTAAATTTAGGTCTTTATCCATCTTGAATCAGTTTTTGTAAGGGGAGAAAGGTGTGGGTCCAGTTTCGGTATTTTACATGTGGATATCCAGTTCTCCCAGCACCATTTATTGACTACGGTTTCTTTCCCCCAGTGTATGTTCCTGGTTGGTGTATCAAAGATTAGGTGGCTATACTAAGTTCACTAAACTTAAAAAATAGTTATGTTTAATTCTCTGTGACACAGTCCATACATCTTTCTTTAGGGCCAGTCACCGGCACCTTGGTTTGTCCATTTGGTGATGTCATGTTTCCCTGATTATTCTTGATCTTTATGGTCATGTATTGATTTTGCACATGTAAAGAAGTACTTATTCCAGTCTGGGAATAAATATAGACTGGCTGTCTGTGGATTCCCTGTGACAGGCTCAACGCTAGAGCATGCCAGAAGCCCGGGGCATGTGTAACTGGCACAAGGCTGGCAAAAACCTGAGTCTATTATGGCAGATGCTGCACTAGGGAAGGCCAGAAGCCCAAGACCACTGAGGTCTGCCTTCTGGAGTTTGGTCTGCTAACACCAAACCAGAAGTGGTACAGCCTGGAGATCAAGTTCTCTATACAAGCCTGAAGTTTATGGCTGTCGAGTGTCACCTGACACTGGGGAAAATCTAGAAGCTGTTTGTGGTTACCAGCCTGGAATATGGAGCCCTGGGGGGTTACTGCAGTGGGCCCACTGTTGGGCCTTGCATCACTTCCTTCTCTTCTCTTCAAGTAAGCAGTATCTCTTCTCCACACTTGCTGCCTGGGGTTTGGGGAGGGCTAGTGTAAAACTGTCCTTCCTTCCCTCTTCAATGCATCTTTTTTTATTATTGTGCTTTAACCAGGTATTGTGTTCTCTCATCTTGTTTTCTTCATTCTTAAGAAAGTATTTTTGCATATATTTAATTCCTCAAATTGATGTTTCTACTGAGGGGACAGTCTTTGCAGTGTCCTACTCCACCATCTTGCACAACCCCTCCAAGGATAAATATTTTTAAAAAGAAAAGGATGACCTCCATATTAACATCAACACATGTTATATAATTTATATAACTCATTCATTAACAACAAAGCAGTAAAATATTACACCTCATTCAAAGATAAATTCAAAAATCAGAAACATTTATAGGGAACAAGAATCTCTAAAATTATTTCACAAGTACTGAAAAATGCTACCACAAGGCAATTGATAAATGTATTTCAGTGGACACAACAGATGTGCATTTCACTGGCCAAAAATCATTTGTTATTATCAGGCTTATATAATTTTCAAAATTATAAAATAACCTCAAAACAATGAAAGACAGATAAACTAGATGGATCAGCTAAGCAAGACACCCACTAAACTTTCTTTGCTTATTTCAGCATCTTTCATAGTTTTTTTGACTAGTGTTTTCTTTTAGATTCAGAACTTCTAGAGATACAAAAGGAGAAAACACAAATAGGGAGCTGAAAATATTTAAATAAAAAGGCTGTACCAATCTTCAGGTTATACAATCAAGCAACTAGATGCCTTATTTTCTGGATAATTACTTACATAAAACAGATGGTACTCTCATACTCACTTTCTTAAATAAACCCATTAAACTGACATGAATCCACTTCATTTTCTCTGGGCTATAGTTCTGCTTTTCTCCCTAAATGACTATTTCTCAAATCCTCAGAGATAGCAGAGTGACTTCAGCTATTTGAGGTTAACATCCCAACATGTTCAAAGTATACATATTGTACCAGATTCCTCTGAAATGTTTCTAACAATCTGGAGATTACCTCTGTCTATGGCCACAGGAGACTTTTAATAGAAGCATTAAATAGGGAAGAAATTTATCTCAGGACTGTAGACATCTGCTAAAACAGAAGAAGTTCTAACACAGTACAGAATAAAATTCTTGCTGTGCAATGCATTTGAAAAGAAGGGGGAGGTTTAATAAAGCAACTGTCACTCTCTCTAGCCCCAAAGTTCCTCAGAGTCCCAAAGAGACAACATGTGCTATATTGTCTCTCACCCAGCTGTGGCAGAAACACCATTTGCATGGTTCATGGTATTTCAAGCTGCAACTAAGTGTCACATTGAGTAACTATGGTTTCCAGTTGTGGCCAGTGATAAGGTATCAACCACATTCTCATCAAATTAAAACCCAAGCACTATTCTTTGATAAAACGAACTAGGGTTTCTGTTTTAGTCAGTGAGAGAGAGAAATTCTTAAATTGGGAAATCTTATTCTTTCCTAGCAAAATGGCTTTGCAAATGACCGGACTCTGTTATATTTTCAGAACTTCTAGGGTATCAATCCAGGTTCCCTTTTAGACCGTAACTGGAATGTCTCTGCTTAGAAATTCTCCTGTACCTTCAAGGTACCTGCATCAAAATGTAACCTCCTTAAGGGTGGAAACTGGGCTTAGCTTATTCCCCCACTGTATCACTGGGGCTGGCATAGTATTGAAGATGCAGTATTCACACAAATATTTATATAACTAATTAATGGAAAATATTTATGCACATATTATAAACAAAGATCAAACCTGGAACTTCAGGTCAGGGCTGTTTAAGGATCCCTAATTCCTGTATAACAAAAAGACATTTTATATTCCTCCAAAATCTAGAAAGCACTCATAGTGAATGGGAAGAGACAAGAAAGGGGCTGGAAATTTCACCCAAAAACAAAGAATAGAGAATAAGAAAAACAATCTATGAAGAAATATATCACAAGTTTTACACCCATTTACAGCTTTTAAGGCTTTTTATTCTACAATTTCCAATAAATCACATTTGTAATCTATGAAACATTGGAAAGATAAAGGATAGCAATACTAATACTCTGTGCCCCAAACATGTCCCACTTTTTGAGGTAAACAGTAACAATCTAGTATGTGTTCTTCTATATTCTCTCCTTATGCAAATATTTGCATATTTGTAAAATGTATTAGGTTTTTTTCTTTTTTGCTTTATTAACTAAAATAGAATCATCTCTCTCATTGCTCAGTACCTTGCCTTTTTCTTTTAATAGTATTCCTGTTAATATATTTCTGGTCATACCAAATCCATCTTTCCAATTTACATATGCAACAGAAAAAGAAAACCTCCAGATGTGGTTCATGCTTTTATCAATTTAGGTTTTCTTTTTGGTCAAGTCTGTGGTTAGTTTTTTAATATTCAATGTGTGCAGGGAAAAAAAGTATATATTCTCAAGGGTTGTAAAGTTCTTCATATGGAGGTTCCTTATGTATTTACCACGTTAGATTGTTTCTATATTACAATTGTCCCTTGAACAGCAGTGGTTTGAACGGCACAAGTCCACTTATATGGGATTTTTTCAACCAAGCATGGATAGAAAATACAATATTCATGAGATATGAAATCCAAGTATATGGAGGACCAACTTTCCATATAGGGTTCTGCAGAGCTCACTGTAGGACTTGAGTACATGTGGATTTGGGTATGTGCTATGGTCCTGTTTCTGATGATCACTTCTGTTGCATGAATCAATGTTCTTTTTTATTGCTCAATGGCATATTCCATTCTATAGATAATAATTTGTGGATCACTAATTGATGACCATTTGGTGTTGCTTCCAGTTTGGAACTTTTACATAAGACTGCTGTTGACATTTATGTACAAGTATTTCTCTGGAAATTCGCTTTCATATCTCTTGTGTAAATACAGAAGAGTGGAATAGTGATTGTGAATAAAGCTTCTCCCAGAGGAATTTTAAACATATGTGGATTTAAAATTTGAAACATATGAAAATTTAGAACATTTTCACGTGAGTTCTTATGTGCACATATGTTTAAAATTCCTTTGGCAGTGAAATGGTTGAACCATTTGGTAAAAGTATGCTTAACTTTATAAGAAACTACCAAAGTTTCTCAAAGTGGCTGAACCATCTTGTACTGCTACCAACAGTCTGTGAGCCTTGTAGTTGTGCTATATCCTGGCTAGCACAAAGTGTGTCACTCAAATTTTTGCTCTTCTACAAGTGGACCAATCAGAGGGTGAATTTCTTGAAGGACACATTTGCCTGCTCTATGATCACTGAAAACAAGACTATTCCTACAAGTTCTCCCATAACCGTCAGCCGCTGAACCAAAATGGAGGCATAGCATCATCCATGGTAGAGCACAAGACCCATTCTCATCAACATGCATCACCAGCACCTCTAAGAAAGGGTGTCTGGCCTTGGGACCAAGAGTCCAAGTAAAGAGATAAGTATAGTCAGTGCCACCTGTCTATCTGCCTAGTGTGTGCACTAACTGCCCCCCCCAAAATAGACCTCTTTTCTCTCATTCAATGCCTGCTATTTTGCTCAAATTAGTTGAAGGCTGTGGGTGACTAGGGAGAACTTGAACAAGCCATTCTTTTGTTTCTCTTGATAATCAAAAAACTATCCTGTAATACAAGTTTAATAGAAAAAGAACAATAACAACTACCAAGCACTCACAAGCTTGCTTCTTTTGTCTTGGAGACTTACATAACTGTTCTGAAATGAGGATCCTTGTAATAGAATAAGGTTTTTTCAGATATCCATATCTGAAAGTTTTTTAGAAGATTTTATTTTGCCAACTGCTTAGGTAGCTTAAAGTCAAATGAGTTTTTAATGCAGGATTAGACAGATTACTGAATAAGTTAATGAAGAAAATATAGGAAGCAGTTTTAAGTATGTAGTCTTCTATGACAATAAGACATTTTCCCCCCAGAATCCTATTAACATCTCACAAATAATCTATTGACCGGCTCCTAAAATACTACTCTGGAGACTCCTCAGTTTATTAACATCCATCCTTAAGTGTGGTATCTGAAACTGAACACAATATTCTAGAAGTTTGCTAGCTATCTCAGAGTAGCAGGGACTATCACTTCCCCCATTTTATACATCACACTTCTATTAATGCAGCCTAAAACAGAATTAACCTATTTGGTGATGGCATTGTCCCCTGAGAACTTTTTCATTAAGAAAAATCTGCCAGACCTTTTTTCTGTTCACTATTGACCAACCAATCTCAATTCTGTGTATCACATATTTATTTTTGAACACAAATGCAGGCATTTCTATTTATCCCTATTAATTTTCATCTTATACATTTTACTTTCATCATTTCTGAGAGGATTTTCTGATAGGTAGGTATCACTACCTATTTTGGAAACCAATTCCCCCTCTTCATCCTAAATCCCTCACCACCACCACCCAACTTCTACCCACCTTCACTTGGAGTTTGCCACAAATATCCCTCTTGTCCCCTTCCTCCTAGCCAGGGACATTACCACAGGAAATGCTACTGGAGCCCACTTGTGTGTTTGGTAGAACCTTCCAGACTTGTACAAGAAGTGGTTCCTCATCATAAAAATTGAGGCATAGGAGGAAGAAGAAGAAAGGTAGAAATCTTACAAGGAACTTGTCTACAATGCCAGGTCTCTCTCTGCCTTATCTCCGTCAGTTACTTAAGACCTTCAGTATGATTGTCTCTGTCCTGCCTTTGAGGTAAAAGAAGCCTAATTGGCTCATAGTGTCAAATATTATTCCCAAGACTTGTCTGCCAAGTATTGGCATTTCCATTTCTCCTTGGAGGCTTAAGTGTCCAGAAAGTGACTCAGATCATATCCTGTTCCAGATTGGAGTTACATTCATCCTATTTATAGCTCTGACAGTATTCTACTCAAGGACACAGTAAAAAATTCAAACACCCAGATATTGAAATAATAAAATGAAAGCACTCAACTCTTTTCCCCAAAACCACTTTTTTGTAATCATAAAGTTTAGACCTAGAAATGTGTTGAATATATTATAACCACTGTAGTTCTATTATTCAGCTTAAAAAACTATAAGACTCAAACTAGGTGAGAATGCCCATGAACAAATTGATTCACTACACTCTTCCCCTTCCATCCCTCCTCCTTAGAGGTAACCCACTCTTAGAATTGGGCATTTATCATATAACAAGAATATTTAAAATTCATGGTGATATGCATAGATGCCTAGGCAATATATGAACATGTTTTTAAATTCTATACCAGCAATTACTCTGGATACAGAAGAATATACACAGAACCTTAAATTCATTTGGGGGATCATTTTATATTTGTGAGCTTTACCTGCTGCTCTATAGAATGCATTTTTATGGGAATACCTTAATTTATTTATCCATTCTTCCATTGATAGTTAATTAGATTAATTCCAGCTTTTGATTCTGTGTATTCTCCTGGTGCCCCTGAATGAGTGATCCCTTAGAGTATACACCTTAAAAAGGGGTTACTTCAGAGAATAGGCACAGCTTCAACTCTCCTATGATTCCCAGGTTGTGCCCTGAAAGGATTATGGCAATTTACATTTGTACCAGATTTATAAACGAGCTCCTATTGCTCTCATCTCACTAATAGGTCCCGTTCTGATAGCTGTGAAATGTACGATGTGTAGTTTTATATTTTGTATTTTCCTGATTTGGGGGCGGGGGCGGAGGTTCAAAGCAAAAATTGAATGAACAAAGTTAAAATAAGACATACTTCCTTCAAGGCTACTGCAATAATGGAGAAAAACCTAAACACAGCCTCAACTCAACTCCCCTGAGAGAGAAGGATTTTCAAGTGCTGGGGTGAGCTAGTGGAAGAGTACTAGGACTTGAGGAGGAAGGTCCATAGAGCAATGGAATGTGTCCAGGCCATTGAGTCATTCCCAAGTTTGCTAATGTTTTTCTCTGTCCCTACGTTGCCTATGTTTGCTAACTGGTCCCCACTGAATTCAGGTCCCCTTGAGGGTTACATCTCAAAGAGATAGCTCTAAGTCTTTGCGAAAGAAATTCCTACATTGCAAAACTGGTAAGAGGTTTTTTGAAAGATTTATATCACAAAGGCGTATAGAAAAAATGTAATTACGTGTTTTCTAAAGTACCCCAAGAAAAGGGAAATCAGGGGCTTAAAATTCAGAAAGCAGTCTGCCTAAAGTTTAACTAGGCTGAGAGAAAAGAACATCTTGGTCACAGGTTACTGGCCATTTGGCAGTCTAAGAACTGCCTGTTTATATCTTTTGCTCGCTTCTCTACTGAGTTGTTAGCTTTAATGGTTTGTAAGAGTTCTTTAACATTCTGGATACTCCTCTTTTATCAGTTATGTGTATTACATCTTAGTTTGTGCCTTACCTTTTGATTTTAATTATATACATTTTGGATGTACCTGAAATTATCTAATATTTTCTGCCTTGAATTATACTTTTGGAGTGGGGGAAAAAAACTTTTCTCTATCCTAAATTCATAAAGCTGGGCTCCTATTTTATTCTAAATTCTGCTTTCCGAATTGATCTTCATTTGGCTCTGTGTCTGCTGTGTATGCCTCTGGAATACCATTTGTTACATACCAAGTTTTCATGCAGTTACAGGTCTGTTCATTGATTTATTAAATTCCATTGCTCTACTCATCTGTGTCTGTACCAATACACAACATCATGTATAAAGCTAAACAAATCTTGACATTTAGTGGGCCAACTTCTTTTCTCCCAAATTTTGTTTTCAACTGGTTTTAGGAGGGCTTCATATTTTGTTATTGGGTTTAAAATATCCCAAGGAAGTAGTAAATTGAGGTTTATTTCACCACTTAGGGAAGTATGAATCCCTGCTTTCTGATAGATAACAGTGTCCATGTTAAAAGAGGCAATGGAGACAGAAATCCATTAAAAGGGGAAACAATGCTGAGAATCCCAACGTGTAGTATCACTGGCATTATCACTTTGGTAAGTCTGGCCCTGCAAAATAAAGCTCATCCTCTCCTTTCTGTTATTCAAAAATATCTGATGCTCTCTTCTCTCTATTCCCATGCATATCTTTAGAAAGAATCTCACACACACACAAAATGGGTTCTACACGTATATGTAGAATTATAGTTGCAACTCAGCAACTAAGGAAAAGATTGAGGCTAGTGATAGTATTTCAGGTCATGACTGCTACTTCGGAAGTATACTTTCTTGGGAATCTTACATAATTTGCATATTTTTTAAAACACCAACCCTTCCAAGTGGCTATTTAATTGCTGAAATATACTGACTATTCCCTTTTCCTTCAGTGTTGGTAACATTCTACTGCTACCAATTGGCTGATATCAAAAAGTAACGGCAAAAATTTTTACATAATTGCTGCGTTCTTTATACCAGCAGCTTCTGAATGTCTCTTCCCTTGGCATGCAGAAGTCTGGCAGCAGAAATTATAATGAGTAAATAATATTCATTCAAAAGTTTCTCCATTCCTCCTCCTAGAAACAGGTAAATTCTGCTTCTGTTCAGCAACAAGCTTTCTTTAAATGACTGTAATGTATAAACATCAGATCACTAGCAATGGGTTTTGACAATCCTTTGGCTTTTATATGTTAATACCCCTTCCCTACTTTGGGTTCAACTTCTCTAAAAACATTAGCCTTTTTTTTAAACAAATAGTGAGTTACACTTTTAAAAAGACATTTACAAGCCTGAGCTCAGATGATGTATTCCAAATGCCACTTTCAGCATGGTGCAATTGCAAGACCACAGCTAACTTCATTTTTTATTCTGCTTATTTTTTCCTCTCTCTTTAAGGAATAGACGAGACAACATAAAGCTCCCTACAAGGCAGAGATGATAAAATTGACTTTTGCTGGCAGAGAAAGCAATTTTCCTCTGCAGCACTGCAGAATTATAAATGGATAGGATTCCTCCAACTCTCAGAGATGGTCCTCTGGCACCTAGAATCCCTCTGTGCCACCCTTAAGCCAGTCTCTGGATTTTCATTATGAAACATAAAACCCTCAGATTATATCACTGCTATAGTTCTGCTTCCTAAGTGCCAAGCAAATACTTACCAGGAGTACTTTCTTTTTTTAATAAAAATGGGATCCCTTTTTTGAGTCCCCCTCAATTCCAACTCCAGGGATTTATGTTAAGAAAATAACAGCATAGGGGTTAAGAGCAGGGACTAGGGAGCCAAACTGATTGAGTCTAAATCCTAACTTTGCTATTTATAAACTGTCTTTGTGCCAGGCAGTTAATGTACCTGTGCCTCAGTTTCCTCATCTGTAAAACAGGCATAACAATAATAAACAACCTCCTAAGGTTATTTTAGGAATAAATAAGTTAATATATGTTAAGTACATAGACTGGTACATATTAATTGCTGCAAGAGAGTTTGCTGTTATTACTAAGTAACTAAGGATAAGAATGCTCAGAGGAATGCTCACCATTCTTATCCTAAGAGGAAGAAATTTTAAAAACCTAAATGTGGGGGACCAAAGTAGTAGGTTCATCTGAGGCCAGGGTTTAGAGATCAGCCTGAGCAACATAGCAAGACCTCATCTCTATAAAAATTTAAACATTAGCCATGCATGGCATTGCACACTTATAGTCCTGCCTACTCAGGGAACTGGGGCAAGCAGAAGGATTTCTTGAGCACAGGCATTTAAAGTTGCTGTGATAATGCCACTGCACCCTAGCTCAAATTTGAAAACAAAGAAAAAAACTAGGAAAATAAGAGCAAATTAAATGCAAAATAAGCAAAAGAATAATGTTATACGACATAGAAGAATATAGAAAATTAATGAAACCAGAGACCAGTTTTTTTTTGAAAATAACAGTGGATAAAACTCTACTGACCAAATTATCAATATCAGTCAGTAGAAAGGTTCCGATCAAAGTCCACAGGCATTGCAGGTACACAGGAGAATATAGAAACTTTATGGCAGTAAATTTAACAACTTAGACTAAATGAAAAATTTCATATGCAGATAAAAATCATGAAAGTTCAATCAAGAAGAAATAGATAACCTGAATAGCTCTTACATTTATTACAAAAAAATTAAAACTGTAGTTATAAACTTTCTCATAAAGAAAATTCCAGGTTCAGATAGCTTCACTAATAGATACTACCAACCATTTAAGAACTACTACCTACCAAATTTACACAGACTCTTTCATAAAACTGAAGATAATAGACACATACTTGCCAATTCATTCTGAAGTGAACACTTTTTAATATAAAAAAGCAGGGAAAGAAATTATAAGAAAACTATAGTAAACACTGTCATGAACACAAAAACTAACATTTTATCAAATCAATCTAACAGTATCAAAAAGTAAATAAACTTTTCATGACTAAATATGGTATACCCTGGTAATACAAGGCTGGTAAACATTTAAAAATCATTGTAACTTGGAATATCAATAAAGAAGAAAAAAAGGATCATCACAATAGATGTAGAAAATACAGTTGATAAAATCCAAAACTGTTCATTATTTAAAAAGAAAACTTCATAAATCTGGAATAGAAGGAGATAACTTTCTTAACAGGATAAAAACATCTACAGAAATCCTAGTGATAGCTAATAAGCTAATATCTACTTAACGGTGTAAGACTGAATACTTTACCCTACTCTCTGACACAAGGAAAGAAAGCCCACTCTCACCACTGCTCTTCAACTTAACACTGAAGTTAGACAGTGCAATAAGAAATAAAACATTTCAAAGAAACAAAACTGTCCTTACTTACAAATTATATTATTGTCTATGAAGAAAATTCCAAAGAACAAAAAAGCTCCCAGAACTCATAAGTGAATTCAGCAAGATCAGAAAATACAAACTAAGTATAGAAAGACCAATCATACCTATGTGCTATCAATGAACAGTTAGAATTTTCTAAAAATCATTGGTATTGTCATAAATACTTAAAAATAGATCTAGGAAGCAGAATAGAGAAAACAGAATAGAGTCACACATATATGACCAATTTATTTTAACAAAGGCAAATTTAAAGGAGAAAGAATAGTTTTTCAACATATGGTGCTACCACAATTGCATTTTATTAACAAAAAAACCCTCAATTCTATACTTAATATATGCAAAATTTATTTTTTCCAACTCTAAAACATGATCCATAAAAACAATGATAAATTGAACTTCAAAATTAAGAACCTCTGCTATTCAAAAAACATTGTGAAGACAATGAAAAAGACCACAAACTAGTAGAAAACTCAAATATTTGCAAACCACATATCTGAGAAAGGACTTATGTCCAAAATACATAAAGACCTCTCAAACCTCATTCAATAAGAAAATAAAGAACCCCCACTAAAAAGAGAAAGATTGAGACTTCAAGTAAAATATAAGATAATGTCCAATAAGCACATAAAAATATGTTTAATCTCATTCATCATTGAAGAAATAAATTAAAACCATAAGATACCATTTCACACATATTAGAAAGTCAAATTTGAAAAAAGGGGCAATACCAATTGTTAGGAAAGTTATAGAACTTCAATTCGCATAAGAATTTGCATTGGAAGCTTGGCGCCATAGCTCAGTGAGTATGGTGCTGACCACTGAAGATGGCGGGTTCAAGCCCGGCCCTGGCCTGCTGAATAACAATGACAACTGCAACCAAAAAGTAGCTGGGAGTTGTGGTGGGTGCCTGTAATCCCAGCTATTTGGGAGGCTGAGGCAAGAGAATCACTTAAGCTCAAGAGTTGGAGGTTGCTGTGAGCTGTGACACCACAGCAGTCCACCCAGGGTGACAGCTTGAAACTCTGTCTCAACAAAAAAAGAAAAAAAAAAAAAAGAATTTGCATTGAAGATGCAAAATGATACAACCACTTTGGACAATAATCAGGCAATTTACTGTAAATAATACACATCATACAAACCATCAACCTCAATTTACCCAAGGGAAATGAAAGCATTTGTTCACATAAATACTTACACATGAATTCTTATAATAGCTTTATTCAGAATGATAAAAAATCCAAACTCAAATATCTTTCAACTTGTAAATAGATAAGAAAAAGTTTGGGACAACAAAAAATAAAATAGTACTTGGAAAACTACAACAACCAAAACTATTGATTCATTTAAGAAAATGAATGAATCTGAAATACATAATAAATGATAGAAGCCACAGTCAAAAGGTTACATATAATATGATTTCAAAAAGCACAGCCACAGATCACTGATTATCAGGAGCTAAGGATGGGGGAGGAACAGACTATAGAAGGTCACAAATTTGGGGGAGTAATGAAAGTTACTTCTCTTGATTTGGGTCATATTACAGAGATAAATGAGTTAGTAAAACTCACAAAATTGTTGCTTCTCAGCCTTTTGGCTAAGATCCAGTACAGTATCTGTTCTTGCCAGTTTAATATCTGATATGTCCTCTATTCAAGGACAACATATAAAATGGATTTTTGGACTAGAAAGATGGAGCAGGAGCTTGCTCCATCCCCACTCCTTGCATCAACCTGGTATTCCAGTACCTCCACCCCTACCCAGGCGATTTTTTAAAATTACCATATATAGGGGGGCAGAGCAAGATGGCTGACTGGAAGCAGCTTCCAAAAAAGGCTCCCATCCAAAAGGGAAGATAACCTTCAGAAACTGCACAATTAAGCTGAATACTGCGAACTCAGCTGAGAGAGAGAAGTGATTTCTGCGGATAACCTCTGCTGAGACTGGCTGCAACCCCAAGAAAGCACGCTTCAGGTACAAAATTCATCTGAAAGGAAGAGTGCCTGTCCCCTCCCCCAAGAAACCTCTGAGTTTCTTGCTTTTCTGTTTCCTTTATTTTTACTCTCCTCTTTTGCTCCTACGAATTTTCTACAGACAAGTGGTGAACTGTGGACTTCTTGTTTCACCCCACGGAAGAGTGCTGTGGGAAGTGAGGTGTGCTTCTCCTGAGCACCCCGGTGTGACTTTGAAAACTCTGTTACTAGGCAGAAAAACTGAACTAAAGGTTTCCTCACCATTCTAAACTTACTGTATACACTTCCCCCCTTACCTGACGAACTAGAAGCCTAACCCCCACTGAGACTGAGGGAGGCGGTCCCTAAGCAGCACCTCCACCCCTGCCAGGGGGAACAAGTGTCCTACCAGAAATAGACTACAGGCGGGGCTGTGGGGAGGCTCCCTCCCCTCTGGCCAGGGAAACCACAGGCGAGTGCTTGGTCCTGCGCCCCGAGCTTGCCGAGCTTCCACAGGTCAGCCATCTACTAGAAGCCCTGACGGCCACTAACAGGCCACCGCAGATCTGCCCCCCTGATCAGGAACTCCTCCCCCGGGACTATTCAGGCCTTTGCCTGACATCCACAAGGCTCCTGCAGTTCCACCCCTGGCGAGTAAGTCCCCTGATGACTGTGTGGCTCTGTGCCCAAGCTTGCAGAGTGTTCACAGGCCTGCCTTCTGCCGGGAACTCTGCCTGCAGCTGCCAGGCCTCTGCTGGGCAGCCCACAGCCAGAAACGCTCCCAGTAACTGCCTGGCCCTACACTTGTGCTTGAGGGGCTTCCGCACATCAACGGTCTACTAGAGACTCTGCCAGCGACCATCAGGCCTCTGTAGATCAGTCCCCAGACAGGATCTCCCCCTGCGATCACGCAGGCCTCTGCCTGGCATCCGTAGGACACCTGCAGGCCTGCCTCTGGTGAGTAAATCCCCTGGTGACTGTGTGGCCCCACTCCCAAGCTTGCAGGGCTTCTGCAGGCCTGCCTTCTACCAATAATGTTGACTGCAAATGCCAGGCCTCTGCAGGCCCACCCCGGGCAAGGAACTCCCCCCGGCGACCAACTGGCCTTGAGCCCTGTGCTTGCCGGACTTCTGCAGGCCGGCTGTTGGCTACAGAATTGGCCGGCAACTGCTAGGCCTCCACAGGTCAGCCCCTGGCAAGGAACTCCCCTGGTGATTGCATTGGCCTCCGCCTGGCCCCCACAGAGTCCCTGCAGGTCCACCCCTGGTCTGGGACAGTACTGGTGACTGCACAGGCCTCCACCTGGCACCCACAGGGCCTCTGCAGGCCAGCCTTCTGCCAGGGACTCTGCTGGCAACTTCCAGGCCTCTGCAGGCCTGCCCCTAGCCAGGAACTCCTCTTGTGACCACCTGGCCCTGCATCCCACACTTGCTGGGCTTCTGTAGGTCTGCTTTCTTCCATGGACTCTGCCCGAGACAGCCAGGCCCCCTGACTAGGGACCCCCTGGCAACTGCATGGATCTCCGCCTGGCACCCATGGGGCCTCCGCAGGCCAGCCTTCTTCCAGGGACCCCAGCAGTGACTGCTAGGCCTCTCTGCAGGCCCACCCCCGGCCAAAAACTTTCCAGACAACTGCATGACCCTAGACCCACCATGTGAAGGGCCAGACGCAACAGTGAAAAACAACCATGGGGTGGAATCAACGGAAAAACTCTGACAATATGAATAATCAGAGTAGACCAACCCCTCCAAGTAACAACAAGGCAGACACAGCACAAGATCTCCTGCATAGGCAAATTTAATGGAACATCTCAAGCAACTGGAGAAGGAAGAACTTTCCAACCCTAAACCCAGCAGAAGAAAAGAAATAACCAAAATTAGAGCAGAATTAAATGAAATTGAAAACAAACAAATTATAGAACAGATCAATAAATCAAACTGTTTGTTTTTTGAAAAGTCAATAAGATAGATAAACATTTGGCTAACTTAACCAAGAACAAAAGAGTAAAATCCCTAATTTCTTGCATCCAAAATGGTAATGATGAAACAACAACGGACCCTCAGAAATCCAAAAAATCCTCAATGAATACGACAAGAAACTGTACTCTCAGAAATATGAAAATCTGAAGGAAATTGACCAATAGGTGGAAGCACGCCACCTACCAAGACTTACCCAGAACCGAGTGGAAATGTTAAACAGGCCTATATCAAGCTCTGAAATACCATCAACAATACAAAATCTCCCTAAAAAGAAAAGCCCACAACCAGATGGCTTCATGTCAGAATTCTACCAAACCTTTAAAGAGGAACTAGTACCTCTATTACTCGACCTCTTCCAAAATACAGAAAAAGAAGGAATACTACCCAATACATTCTATGAAGCAAACATCACCTTGATCCCTAAACCAGGGATAGACTCAACAAGAAAAGAGAATTATAGACCAATATAACTAATGAATATTGATGCAAAAATATTCAACAAGATCCAATCAAACAGAATCCAGCAACACATCAAACAAATTACACACCACGACCAAGTGGGATTTATCCCAGGATCTCAAGGATGGTTCAATATACGTAAATCAATAAATGTAATTCAGCACATAAACAAATTAAAACATAAAGACAATATGATTATCTCAATTGATGCAGAAAAAGCTTTTGACAATATCCAGCATCCCTTCATGATTAGAACACTTAAAAAAATTGGTATAGAAGGGACTTATCTTAACCTATTAGAGGCCATCTACAGTAAACCCACAGCCAACATCGTATTGAATGGAGTTAAATTGAAGTCATTTCCACTTAGATCAGGAACCAGACAAGGCTGCCCATTATCTCCTCTCCTCTTCAACATTGTAATGGAAGTTTTAGCCATTGCTGTTAGGGAAGAAAAGGTGATCAAGGGTATCCACATAGGGTTAGAAGAGATCAAACTTTCACTCTTCACAGATGATATAATTGTATATCTGGTAAACACCAGGGACTCTACTACAAAACTTTTGGAAGTTATCAGGGAATACAGCAGCGTCTCAGGCTACAAAAGCAACACCCATAAATCTGTAGCCTTTATATACACCAACAACAGCCAAGCTGAAAAAACAGTCAGGGACGCTATTCCTTTCACAGTAGTGCCAAAGAAGATGAAATATTTGGGAGTTTACTTAACAAAGGATGTGAAAGATCTTTATAAAGAGAACTATGAAACTTTAAGAAAAGAAATAGCTGAAAATGTTAACAAATGGAAAAACATACTATGCTCATGGCTGGGAAGAATCAACATTGTTAAAATGTCTATACGACCCAAAGCCATATATAATTTTATTGCAATTCCTATTAAAGCTCCATTGACATATTTTAAAGATCTTGAAAAAATAATACTTCATTTTATATGGAATCAGAAAAAAACTCAAATAGCCAAGACATTACTCAGAAATAAAAACAAAGCAGAAGGAATCACACTACCAGACCTGAGACTGTACTATAAATCGATAGTGATCAAAACAGTATGGTACTGGCACAAAAACAGAGGTAGATGTTTGGAACAGAATAGACAACCAAGAGACGAATCCAGCTACTTACTGTTACTTGGTCTTTGGCAAGCCAACTAAAAACATTCAGTAGGGAAAAGACTCTCTATTTAACAAATGGTGCTGGGTGAACTGGCTAGTGACCTGTAAGAGGCTGAAACTGAACCCACACCTCTCACCATTAACTAAGATAGACACTTACTGGATTAAGGACTTAAACTTTAGACATGAACCTATAAAAATTCTAGAAGTAAGTGCAGGGAAAACTCTTGAAGGAATCGGCTTGGGCAAATTTTTTTATGAGGAGGACTCCCCGGGCAATTGAAGCAGTATCAAAGATACACTACTGGGTCCTGATCAAATTAAAAAGCTTCTGTACAGCCAAGAATGTAGTAAGTTTAGCAAGCAGACAGCCCTCAGAATGGGAGAAAAGATTTGCAGGTTATGCCTCCAATAAAGGTTTAATAACTAGAATCCACAGAGAACTCAAACATATTAGCAAGAAAAGAACAAGTGATCCCATCTCAGGATGGGCAAAAGACTTGAAGAGAGACTTCTCTAAAGAAGGCAGGCACATGGCCTACAGACACATGAAAAAATGCTCACCATCCTTAATCATCAGAGAAATGCAAATCAAAACTACTTTGAGATATCACCTAACTCCAGTAAGATTAGCCCACAAAATAAAATCCCAAAACCAGAGATGTGGGCATGGATGTGGAGAAACGGGAACACTTCTACACTGCTGGTGAAAATGCACACTAATACATTCTTTTTGGAAGGATGTTTGGAGAGTACTTAGAAATCTAAAAATCGACCTGCCATTTGATCCTGTAATTCCTTTACTAGGTATATACCCAGAAGATTAAAAATTACATTATGACAAAGACATTTTTACCAAATTGTTCATTGCTGCCCAATACATAATTGTTAAGTCATGGAAGAAACATAAGTGCCCATCGATCCATGAATGGATTAATAAATTGTGGTACATGTATACCATGGAATATTATGCGGCCTTAAATAAAGATGGAAACATTACCTCTTTCATGTTTACATAGATGGAACTAGAACATATTCTACTTAGCAAAGTATCTCAAGAATGGAAGAAAAAGTATCCAATGTACTCAGCCCTACTATGAAGCTAATTTATAGCTGTCATATGAATGGTATAACCCAACTATAACACAAGAATATAGGGAAAGGGGAAAGGATGGGGAGGGATGAGGGGAAGGAGGGGTGGAGGGAGGGTAATTGGTGGGGCCACACCTACAGTGCATCTTAGAAGGGTACAGGCGAACCTTGCTAAATGCAGAATACAAATGTCTTCATATAATAACGGAGAAATTGCTGCTAGGTCTATGTTAATCAGGTTGATGAAAATAGTTAAGATTGTATATGAAGCCAGCACATTGTACCCCTTGAGTACACTATTGTACACAGCTATGATTTAATGATAAAGATAATTAAAAAAATAATTTAAAAAAATGCAGAGAAAAAAAAAACTCAACATACCAAGGGTGGTGGAGTGCCTGACTCTTCACTGACAGCACAGAGCAATGGGGCCAGCCCAGTGAAGGAGCCATTGCTGCCTCAGTTAGACAGGAATTCTGTTAACTGCTGCTGAATGCACTTCATAAACACCCTTTTCAATTTCTAGTCAAGCGGGTTCATCAGATCAATCACTTTATTCCCTCCGTGAGTTTAAACCCCAACTTGACCAAACTCACGGGAACACACACACAAACTCCGGAAAGCGTGTACTATAACTTTCCATTTTATATGTTGGGTACATGCGGAAACTTATGAATTTGGTGAATTCCTACCATGTCACTGACTCTAAATACAACATGCCCACACCACTCAAACATAAAAATCCTCCATGTATGTCTTCTGAAGCGACAATTCAGGTCAAATTTCTACACTGTGCACCTTTCCTGTCCCCTCTCCCACTCCAGGGCCCAGGAGGAAAGCTGCAGTTCTCAGAGAAGGCTCCACTCTAAGGCCCGTGAAACTCCCTACAAGGAGAACCATGGCCAACATGGCGCTTCTCCTGCCCCTTGGAGTTCAGCAATCCCCAGTGGGGTGGGAGCGAGGACTGACCCCCAGCCAGGGCCTGGAGCACAGGTAATTAATAGGTGATCAGAGAGTGGGACAAATGCAGACTGACAGCGGGCTTACCTCCTTCTAACCTGTGCCTCGGCCAACATTAGTTCTACAGCGAAACCCGGGCCTTGTTGACATGTTATTCCTTTTCATTAATAAATAACTGCCCGAAACAATTACCCTGCAGGAAACTAACCTTATTTTTCTCTTTCCCTCTGAAAGGTACCAAAAATTAAAAGCAAAGATGCTTAAATCAAGTAGAGTGCTTCTGGGCAGATGTTCCTAAATGCAATCTGTCTAATGGGGAAGAGGTTTTGGCAGAAGAGGGATCCCTGGGCCTCTGCCCCGCAGCTCCACCAGAGACCCATCAGCAAGGCAAAGACAGGACACAAGGCTTTGCCAGGGGACCCAGGACTCTGCACATCTCAGGATCTTGCCGACACCCACGTCCCAACACACATAGATCTCCTGGACCTATGGGCACATGTCAATCTCTTATTTTTAAATCAATATAGTGTTATGAAAAGATCATGATACTTTAAAATAAAGCAGTCCCACAGTGAGTCTAGATTCTGCTACTTACTGTCAGTTTTGCACAACTCTAACCATTCTGAATTATTCATCTGTGTTGAATAATAAAAGACTTCAAAACTTAGGGACTTGAAACAATGTGTGTGTGTTATCCTAAAGTTTCTGCAAGTCAGGAATTCAGATGCAGCCTAGCTGGGCCCTCTGCTGAGGATCTCACAAGCCACCACGCTCACATCAGTTGGGCTGCAGTCTCATCCCAAGGTTCTACTGAGCTGGCTCATGTGGCTCTTGGCTGTTCCAAGCCACGCCAGCCTTTCCATCAGGTGGCCCACGCTGTGGCAGCAGGCTTCTGTCAGAATAAGCCAACAAGGGGATAAGATGGAAATTTCGGTCTTTTTATGACCCAATCTCAGAAGTGACATCCTGTCACTTTTCTCATATTTTTTCATTAGAAGCAAGTCACTAGGTCTCACTCAGACTCCATGGGAGATTCCACAGGGATGGAGTCTCAGCAAGCTAGGATCTTTGGGAGCCACGTTAGCGGCTGCCTACCACTAGTTGTGAACCTCATATTCTTCATCTCTAAGTGAGTGTTATAATCACTACTCAAGGATTAGAGAAGGAATCAAACTAGAGGGGAGTTCCTAGAAGAATGCATGGTGGGTACATAATAGATACCTTACAGAAGATAACTGCCCTCCCCTCCTCTGCCACCATTTAAATGCAAAGCCCTTGCAAAATGGGTCTCCATCTCCAACAATGAAGCAGGAAGGAAGCACATCATTGGTCCCAAGGCCTAAAAATGATGGCAAGGGGAGCTTTGGGGAATCACTGGATAGGGTTGAATGTAGAAAGGTGGGAGAGAGCCCTGTCAAGGAAGCAGAGACCACAAGCCAGCCTGGGTTAGCCCGTGGGGGCATTAATAAGGACTGAGCTAAGAGCAAGTAGCTGCTTCTGCCTGTTGTGGCCTAGGACCCTCAACTCCCTGTCACCAGCCAACCCACCACTCTCACCAGGGGCCACTGACAGCCCCGTGAACATTTTCAGAGGGCTTGCATAATTATTCATGGATCTGTCTTCCTTCCCCAAGGTCAGTGGACTGTGGAGCCGGCTCTGAGCATTGATCACTCACACTTTCCTCCTCTAATTCTCACCAGTTCATTAAAGCTTGACCTTCTGGGCTTCGACGGCCACCATGGATATCCAGCCAGGGAGACCATTATATTTTAAAGGCTGTTAAACTGTCCAATGATATTTTAGCTTCTTTTTTATATTTGATAGCAAATCATCAATCACTCTTGTAAACTTCCAAGTAAAAACGAGGGAGAAAAAGATAGAGAATTATATGAAATTATAGTGGAATGAAGCAGTTAAACTTCTATCAGCTGAGGCGAGGCAAGGCGAGGTGAGATGATGGTCAACTATCTTTTTCCACTCACTGATAGATCGCCAGCACCATTGAGGCTGTCAGTGCCTGACTCATGACAAGCAAAGAGGGGTGTCATCGGGACCAGAGAACTGGGAACGCAGATCGGCTTTGCAGATGGAGCTGGGGCATCTCCAACCCAATTCTGGACGCACTGGCCAGGAATATTAGCATGGGTCCTGACCATGTCCTGGGATAGCCTCTTTCTCTCTGACCACTGCCCGTCATTATGTTTGGAAAACAGCAGAGCCAGTCTCTGGCACCCACGTGGTTCTCCACCAGTGGGTCTAGACCTGGCCTTCCTATTCTCTCCCACTCCTCATGGGAGTTCATGCTTCCATCATTCACTGAGCCTTTGCCTCCATCAACTTCGACAACTTCATCATCGTCGTCCCAAACACCTCCCCTTCCCTTGCTCCCTCAACAATCCATTTGTCTCTGAGTGCGGTCTATTGTCTAACACAATTGTTTGTCACATCTTCTCTGCCTCACCACCCTCCCACGCTGCTGACTCCCTGTCACAGTTGGTACAGTGTCACTTTTTCTCCAAACAACTGGAAAAGCCTTTTAACTGGTTTTGGTGGGTTTAGTGTTCACACACACACCACAATCACACTCACTCATGCTCACAGATACACTCACACACACATACTCTCATTCACCCACATTCACTCACACATACACTTATATACACACAGTCACACATACTCACACACACTCATTTTCACACTCAACACACAATCACATACACACTCTTGCACACATGTACTCACACACTCAAACACACACACATACACTCATACACACTTATACACTCACAGACATAAACTCACACTCCCACAGTCACACACACACACTGACACATTTACTCATATACTTATCCACACACTTGCACTCACTACACACATTCACACACAAATACCCTCACACATGCCTATACTCTGAAACACACGCACATATTCATACACACACACACACACCCTCACACGTGTCTCCAGGCTCCTGCCAGTTTGTCTTCTCAGCCATGCTCATGATTGTGTCTCTTCCCTGCTCAGCCCTCAGCAGCTCCCTCTTTCCTCATATGGAGCTGAGATCCCTGGCCCAG
>CAUYON010016965.1:0-11324 GCA_963573935.1 Arctocebus calabarensis
TATAGAGCTGGAGGAAATCAAGTTACTCATGTCTCTTAGACTTTTTCTTATAAATTGAGGTGCATTCCGGTTGGGTGCATAAATATTAATAATGGACATCTCATCATATTGAGTATTACCTTTAAGAAATATGAAATGGGCTCGGTGCCCATGGCTCAACGGGCTAGGGTGCCAACCACGTACACCTGAGCTGACGGGTTCGAATCCAGCCCGGGCCCGCCAAACAACAATGATGGCTGAAACCAAAAAAATGGCCGGGGGTTGTGGTGGGCACCTGTGGTGCCAGCTACTTGGGAGGCGGAGGCAAGAGACTTGCTTGAACCCAGGAATTGGAGGTTGCTGTGAGCTGTAATGCCATGGCACTCTATCCAGGGTGACAGCTTGAGGTTCTGTCTCAAAAAAAAAAAAAAAAGGAAAATTCCGTTAGAGGTAGGACTACGTAAGGGACTTCCACTTTCCAAGTCACACATTTTTGTAAGGCTAATTTTTTAACAATGTGTATACATTTCTTTGTAATTTAAAAAATATTTGTAGCAGAACTCTTTATCTTGCTTAGTTGAACCAGTAGTTAAGACTAAAACTGAGCTGTGCCAGTTTTTTTGTTTTGTTTTTGCAGTTTTTAGCTGGGGCTGGGTTTGAACCTACCACCTCTGGTATATGGGGCTGGCACCCTACTCTTTGAGCCACAGACGCCGCCCTGTGCCACGTTATTGAAGAAGGTCTTGGTGATCTCAGCCAGGAGTCTGGCCCAAATGCTACTGAGCACCAAGGTGTTGGGTGTGACCCACCGCGTGTGTGCTGGAGTCTGGGCCTTCCAGGGCAGGCGCTGTCCACCAACACTGTGTTCTCTGGGGGCCCCCTAAGCTGAACCTGAAGCCAAGGAAGAATCTGGGGGAAGAACTGTGGGGAAGGGGGTAGCTGGAGAGATTCTTTGATGCTGAGGTGCCGTGTGGACTGCCTCCCACTTCTGTGCAGTCTTTCTGACCTGGCTGCCAAGGCCTGAGCCACGTGGGGAGGCCCGTGCTGCAGGAGGCCTTGAGATTCTGTGGACCCAGTTGAAGAGGAGAGGAGGCAGCTGTGCCTGGAAGCACTTCACAGGTGTCCTCTCACTTTCTGTGTGAGCCTCGAGATGCTACAGACAGATACAGCCAGTCAGTGCAGTCTCTCCTGCTGAGGACAGGACCCTGTGCGTCCCCAAATGGATCTCTGCTAAAATTCTAACCTGCCCACCTTCCTATCAGCAGAGCCCATCTCAGCTGATGCTGTAGGGTATCCCGGGATTGCTGCCTCCAGGGCCTGGGCCAGGGTGCAGAAGGTCCTAGTGCCAAGCCCAGAGGCCTGGCATGAGCGCCTGATGGCCACTAGGTGGCACTGTCCCTCAACACATGGCCAGCTACTCTGCGGCAGGGTGTGCTCTAAACCAAGAAGACTCACTCCCTTAGGGAGGGGGGGGTCCTCCTAAAGCGGACCCCCCCCCACAAGACAGCACAGTGCCCCACATCGGTCACCACTGGCAGGCTGAACACACTTCCCTCCAGGGCTGGAAAGGCCTGGTACCTGGGGCACTCCTCCCCTCCATGAGCCCTGGAAAGAGACTTCGGAAGGCCACAGTGGGCTCTTCTCCACCTGCTGCAGGCACACCTAGGCCTCTGCCCTCTCCCCCCTGCTTGTTCTCTCAGTGCACATTTTTCTAGTGTTTGCTGGGGACCAGGTAGGTGCTAGAGGCCCTGGGGTGGGCCTGCACCTTTGGTGCTTACCAGGAGGTTCCAGCAGAAGCCAGTTCTGGGCAGTGTACCCTGCCAGTTTCCAGCTTGGCCGCTGCTGAGCTGAGACCACCAATGACAGCTTTCTTTCCCTCCCTGTACTCGGAGATCCCCTTCTGACCCCCCTTTCCTTCCTCCCTCTTCCCTTTTATTGTTTTATTTTATTTTCATTTTTTTTGCAGATTTTGGCCAGGGCTGGGTTTGAACCTGCCACCTCTGGCATATGGGGCCAGTGCCCTACTCCTTTGAGCCACAGGCACCGCCCTTATTTATTTATTTTTGAGACAGAGTCTCACTATGTCAGCCTTGGTAGAGTGCCATGGCATCATAGCTCACAGTAACCTCTAACTCTTGGGCTTAAGCAATTCTCTTGCCTCAGCCTCCCAAGCAGCTGAGACTACAGGCACCCGTTGTAGTTGTCATTGTTGTTTAACAGGCCCAGGCCGGGTTCGAACTCACCTGCCTCGGTGTATGGGGCCGGCGCCCTAAGAGCTACGGGCACCGAGCCCCTCTTCCCTCTTAATCCTACTGGCATTCTCCAGGGTTGTTCTCTCTCTCTCTTCTACCCAGACCCCTCTCCTGATCCTAGAATGTCATGTGTGACTCTCAGATGAGCACCTTGCCAGATACCCCAGCTCAGCAGATCCAGCTCCATCATCTCTCCCCATCCTAGAACCCCTTTCTCCACCTGGATCCTCTGTCCTGACCAATGTACAAGCAAATACCCAACATCCCAGGATTCACCTTGACTCATCCTCCCCAGAGGTCTGGTCAGTTACCAAGTCCTTTAGACTCTCCTGCCTTAGCTCCTCAGATCCGCCCTCTTTCTCTCCTGCTCTGAGCCTCCATCTTGGTCTGAACCCATAGTAATTCTTGTCTTAATTGCTGTGAATAACTCCTACCTGGCATCTTGACTTCTCTAGACCACCCTGTACCCCCCCCAGAGGGACTTTTGAAGGCTCATGGTGGCGTCAGCAGGTCTCTCCCCAACTTAGAATCTTCCAGTGGCTTCCCGCAGCCTTGAGGATGAAGTCCAGCTCCCTTAGCACAATGAGCAAGACCCCACACCGACCCCTGAGACCTGGCCTCACTCTCACTGTCCATGAGAACAGGCCTGTGTGTTCACAACTTTCTGCCCCTGCACTTGCTTCTTAGCCACCAAAAACCTGGCTCCACCTCCCCACCCCATTCCCTGTAGCCTGGACCAGGCCCTTCCGTCATATACATGTGCCTCTCAGCTGTGCTGCCCCCACACTGTCTCCTGGTCTGTCTGTTGACCAGACTCTGAGCCCATCGAGCTTGAGACTATGGTATCTATCTTCGTATTTGAGGGGCTGGGCCCCCTGAGCCCTCAATGCACACCTGGGAACCTATGGTCTGCCATAAAGGCAGTAGATCCTCTGAGCATACTCTCCTGGTTTCTGAGGGTAGCTGAGCAGACCTGACACCCAGGAGGACTCGACTTTGAACCAGAGGAAATCCATACTTCTTGGGAAGGTCGCCTTGTTGAGAAGGGCCAGCTGCCAAGCTGGGGGACAACTGGAGCTCCCGAAGCAGGCTGTGCAGAAAGCTGAGTCCGCGCCTTTCTCCTGGCCAGTGCTACTGCCTTTAGACTGTGTATTGATTGTTTTTCCTGGTTATACAGTAACCCACAGTCATTGTAGAACACTGGGGAAAGGTAGGGACAGCAGAAAAGTTTAAAGGATTGAATCCTATTACTATAGCATAATCACTATTCTCCTTTGTTAAATTTCCTGTCAGCATTTTCTTTCTTTCTTTTTTTTTTTTTTTTTAATCTGAGACAGTCTTGCTCTGTCATCATGCTAGAGTGCAATGGTGTTATCTTAACTCACAGCAACCTCAAACTCTCGGGCTCAAGAGATCCTCCTGCCTCAATCTCCTGAGTAGTTAGGACTACAGGCACCTGCCACAATGCCCAGCTAATTTTTCTATTTTTTGTGGATATAGGGTCTTGCTTTTGCTCAGCCTGGTCTTAAACTCCTGGCCTCCCAAAGTATTAGGATTATGTGAGCACTGCACCTGGTCAGTATTTTTTTCTTTTGAGACAGGGTCTCACTGTGTTGCCCAGGCTAGTCTTGAACTCCTGAGCTCAAGAAATCTACCTTCTTCTGCCTTCCAGAGTGATAGGATTACAGGTGTGAGCCTCTATGCCAGTCCTTATTTTGTTTTGTTTTTTGATGTAGTGTCTCACTCTTATTGCCCCAGCTGTGGCATCATCATTACTGTAGTTCATTGCAAGCTCTAACCCGTGGTCTCAAGTGATCCTCCTGCCTCAGCCTCCCAAGTAGCTGGGACCGTGGGCATGTGCCATCACACCTGGCTAATTTTTCTTTTTCTTTTTTTTTTTTTTAGACAGAGTCTCACTTTGTCACCCGCAGTAAGTGCTGTAGCATCACAGCTCACAGCAACCTCTAACTCCTGGGCTTAGGTGATTCTCTTGCATTAGCCTCCTGAGTAGCTGGGACTACAGGTGCCCACCCCAATGCCTGGATTTTTTTTTTTTTTTTGAGACAGAGCCTCAAGCTGTTGCCCTGGGTAGAGTGCTGTGGCATCACAACATCACAACACACAGCAACCTCCAACTCCTGGGCTCAAGCGAGTCTCCTGCCTCCACCTCCCAAGTAGCTGGGACTACAGGCACCTGCCACAACACCCGGCTATTTTTTGATTACAGCCATCGTTGTTTGACAGGCCTGGGCTGGATTCAAACCCAACAGCTCAGGTATATGTGGCTGGCGCCTTAGACACTCGAGCCACAGGCACAGAGCCAAATTTTTCTATTTTTTTATAGAGACAGGGTCTCACTCTTTCTCAGGCTGGTCTCAAACTCCTAAGCTCAGGCAATCCTCCTGTCTCTATCTCCCAGAGTGTTAGGAGTACCAGCGTGAGCCACCATGTCTGGCCTTCTGTGCTCTTAATGTTCTTGGAGAAAATGTTTGAATGATTGCACAATTTGCAGGCATATGTCTGTGCCATGATTTATTGACCAATCCCTTCCTATTGGATGTTCATTTCTCATTTTTACCATCAGTCATAATAATGGCAAACATTCCTCAGGGCAAGGTTGTTTGCCGAGCAACGCTCAGGATTATCCCCACAAATCCTCCCCAGAGCCCTGTGAGGTAGGTCAAGTTGAGAAAACAGGCTCAGAGAGGTTGAGGAGCTCTAGGTCATAGAACCAGTCAGTGTGGGCCCAACACTGAATGTCGTTGCATATAAATCATCATTGTGTATTTTAAGTAAATTCTAGCACTGACTCACATGTGCATTTGTAAGGACGGCATTTACCTGAGAAACAGGTGTGATTTAGGCAGCTACATGGTATTTCAGAAGGGGCAGAACAAATGGGAATGAGCCTTCTGTTGACTTTGTATTCTGGGCCTTCTGCACACAGGTGCCTTGGAATGTGCTGGTTCTTTGGGAGCTCTGATCTCTTCCTGCCCAAGTGCTGCACCAGGGCTGGGGTGCTGCAGTGCCCATTCCAGGCACCCATGGGGCTTATGAAGGCCACCTATAGCCAGGTCCCTCGTAACTGTCATCCTCACACGGGAGGCCCTTATGGAGCTGCCCTGGCTGTGAGGGACCCCGAATGGACGTGGCTCATTTTGTTAAGGAAGTTCCTTGTCATTTCCCTGCCTGGGGGCCTCCCGGGGACACAGCCTGGTCTCCCTCTTTCTTTCTTCTCATGGTGATTCCTCAGGCCTATCGCAGCCATCTTTTTCCAAGAGGCTTTCCAGGGAAGGTTCCCCCAGCCATGGCCAGCTGGGCTTTGTTAGGGCTCTGTGGACTTTCCCCTTTGGAAGCTGAGGCTGCTGGTTCAGGGTATGTTGCCAGAGAACCCAAAATAGGTCACTTGGTTTCAGGGTTACACTGGGAAACTTGTTAAAATAGCTGTGGTCACGAGAAACCAGCAGGGAACCAGGCTCCGGGGAGGCGGCCTCCCCTTGGCAGGAAGTTTCACGGTAGACATGGCCTCTGCTCACTCCCCCTCGAGCCCCTCGGGCCCTGTGGTGTGGGTGCTAGCACAATTGCATCCCTCTCACTGCCCAGTGTGGCAAGTCCTTCCTGGAACTGCTCCACATACACAGCCGTCTAGCTGTCCTTTCACTTCCCTCCATGAAGCCCTGTCTGTCCCACCAGGGTCAGCAGGGGCCAGTCGTTCTGTCTGTGGAGCTCCGTGGGGCTGGGGCTGGGCACACCTTTCAGTCCTCAGTCCAGCTTCTGCCTCAGAGCAGGTGCTTGCTGGGTTAACACATTGTGCCGGCATCTGTGCTGTTTGGATAGCCTGCTAGGGTTCCCATTGTCACCTCTCTCTCCACGTGTGGCTTTGAGGCCTCTCCCAGAGGCTCTAAGCGATAACAGACTCTGTACTGAAATTACAGCCAGGCCCAGGGAGAGTTCTGGTCTATGGGATGGGAAGCTAATCTTTTCAAACTTTAATCAACACTTGTATGAGAATTACCTGTAACCTAATAACCAACAATCACCTGATATTGAATCAGACAGAAATCAACTAGGAGGATTTGGTACATAATTTGTGTCACTGAAAAAGGAAGAAATCCCAAGAAAGACTGAGGAATGTGCTGGAACACAGGCCAGCATTTCATCAGCAGACTGCTTCTGGCCCTGTGAAGGTTGTTTCGACCCTTCTTCACCCAGTGCAATGGGTTCTATTGTCTAGAATTGAGAAGAGATGCCAAAAGGCCTCTGAAAAGCCCTTTGCCTGACTCTACGTCAATTTCCCGACACCCTGATAAGAAGCAGCCCTGTGGGGAAGGGGGAACTGTGGAAGGCCATTCAGTCCAGTGGGACAGTCACTTTCATTAGCTCATCAGTGCTGTGTGCTAGGCACCGTGCCACATGGCAGCCCTGGCCTGGGGCCGCTGGTCCAGCTGGGCAGACAGACACATGAGCTACCACTTAAAGAGCTCTGGGCATACAGATCAAAGTGAGACTCATTCTAAGGGAGGGGACACTACCTAGCAAGTCACAGAGAAAAGGATTTGTTTGCACTGGGCCTGGAAGAATGCATGACTGTGCGCGTGTGGACAGCTTGAGGAGGAAGAATATTAATATTGTAGGCCTTCTCTTTCCAAATGCTGGCCAAGAAAGGACAACCATACAGGGCAGGGTGGTCTGTAGCACCAGGTGCTCAGAGTGCCCTCAGACCACACACCAGATCACTGAGGGTGTTTGTCCATAATGCAGACTCCTGGGCCTGCCCCAGTCCTGCTGAGTCAGAATGCCTGGGAATCTGCACTTTAAGCAAGTCCCCAAGGTGATTTGATTTTGGTGCCCACTAAAGAATGTGACAGGACTTTAGGTGAAGACTCGGTCACCTCTGTCCCTTCTCAGGACAGCAAAACTCCCTGTCCTGAGAACAGGGGGAACAAAAGAATTAGAATGAGGAGAACTTGAACAAGTGCCTCGCCTGGGAAAACATACCACTGAGGTAGTACTTGGGGTGGGGGCTTGAAGGATGGGAGGGTGGGAACGGGGCGAGGTGGGTTTGGGGACGTGCACCTGGGATTAGAAGAGACGGGGTCTAGTAGGGCCCCAGGTTGTGACCCAACCAGACATTGTTTCTGAAGATTTATACTATGGATGTTATGTGTGGCCAGCTGGATGGGTGGGATAGACTCTTGTCACCATACTTTGCAGATGAGGAACCAAGGCTGGATGTGCAGAGACTTCCCATGGGATACACAGCTAGGCAGGGTCTTGGTACTGGCGTAACCAAGGGAGCTCAAGCCTGGGGAGGGCCTTCTGCCTCCTCTTGATGGCCAGTCCAGGACGTCCAACACCTCTGCCAATGGCTCAGCAGCTCTGAGTCCCAGCTGTGTGCACAGGCCACGTGGCTCTGCCTCCCAACAGCCTCCTGTGCATGTGGTGGTGGTTGTCAGCCTAGAGCCCACAGGGCGCCACTGAGCCTGGTGCTGCTTTGGCTGCCAAGGCCTTGGTGGATCAGAGGCCTCTGTCCCCGTAGCAACCAGAATGTTGTGCCGTCTCAGGGTAAAAGCCATCCTCTGGGAACTATGGGGCATCAGAGCTGAGATGTATAGAACACTCAGCCCTTGGCTGCTAAAAACAGCACTTGCCACCCAGTGGGTCTTGGTTTATCTCAAGGAGGCCCAATCCAGGGTCGCACTGAGCCTTATCCCCTTTGGAAGAACATCTGGGACCTGTTTTTCCAGGCAGCATTTCCCCAGAGTAGCAGCGAAGCTGTGCAGTGCTAGCTAGAGGGTAGCAGTCACCAGTTGGTATTGACAGCGAGGTAATGAACCCATGGTGGAGCAGGGAGGTACTGCAACCCAAATCAGATGGTTAGAGAAGGGGGTAGGGCATCCAGAGTGGGAATCGCCCTGGGCACCTGGGTCCAGTTGGTCACATTTCTTCTCTGGCCTGGTCTGCTGTGTATGTTGAGGATGGGCCCTGGGCTTGGCAGGTGGCGGGCCCTGGATGATTTCAAAGCCCTTAGCCAAAGTTAACGCCCTATGTTGATGGTGACTTGTGTTCCCCTCATCAGCCATGGTAATTTGAAGACTGGGGTTTCAGAGTTATATTTCTGAGTTGTCAGGCTCCAACAGCTTCCCATCATTAGGGAACTCCTAAGCCCCTACAGGGTGGCTAGGAGGCTCCCTGTCCTAAGGCATGTGGTGGTGGGTGCTGGGCTCACAGGCACCCCGGCTTCTAATTGGGTGATATGTACATGTCTGTCTGTGGCTGCTGCCTCTCTTGGGAGTTACCCATTTTCTCCTATGACAGGACAGGTCTGTGCACTGCCCGATCTGTGGGCTTTTGAGGGCTTGTAGCCTTTAGGAGTTCAGGGAGGCTTTTTGTACCTTCAGCAATTTGCGGGGTGGGTAGGATTTGCCTTCTGGTCTGGTCCATTTTCTTTCTCCCTGGCCACCTCTGCACACCCAACTCTGAACAAGACCTTCAGGATCCCAGAGCTTGAAAAGTTTTGGGGAGTGGGAATCAGCTTGTGGCTCTTGCACCCATGTACTTTGGCGCAATGAAGGCAGGATGGAGCTCTCCTCGCGGCTGTGAAAGCAGACCCCACGCGTGTCAGGCCGTCTAACGCGGCTGTGAAAGCAGACCCCACGTGTGTCAGGCAGTCTATCTAGCAAGGGGATGGAGGTAGGGGCAGGGTCCACCGGGCAGTGCCACAGACCTGTGTCTGCCACATTTCACCCAGGTGGCCCGTGACTAGCCTGTTCCAGGCCTGTTCCACTTGCAGGCAGAATCCTGCAGTTTCTGCAGAATTCCCTGCGATGGAACAAGGGCTTTCTCAGATTTCCTTGCCAGGTCTGGGAAACGTCCCTCCCCACGGTCAGCCCTCAGGGCTTCAGCATCTCCGTGTTCCTCTTTTATGTTCTTTCCCACCCAGTCTCACTGACCCAGCTGTGATCCTGCCCGGCCAACACAAGTGTGGTCTGCAATTCAGGAAATGCATCAGCTGCTCCTGTATTCAGGAAAGGACCTTTGGTTCTCAGTAGACTTTGGGGTTGTGTCACTGTCCCCTGCAGGCCTTTCTCTACACACTGCTCCCTAGAGTGGCCTGGGTTCAGCCTGGGGGAGAGCTGGCCAGAGCCCAAGCCGGCTGTCCAGCTCTGCTGGTGTGAATTCATCCTGAGCTTCCATTGTCTGCCTCCCGCCCCCAGGCGGGGGCCAGCTTCCCTTGTCTAAGCTCCTGCATATTTGTCATTTTTCTCTCCCTAGTCGCTTGACTGGGCTCTGTTAAAGGGGCACAGCTGGTGTTGAGTGTGGGATGAGAAGGCCTGCTGGGTGCCCTGCCCTGGTAGGGAGAACTGTGCTCATGCCAGCACCTTAGCCCTGTGCTCCAAGGCAAGTGAGACTGGGACTAGTGAGGTGTCCTGCAGAGCAAGGTCAGGGGAGGACAGGAGGAAGGGACAGTGCACACAGGGCCAGGCATCAGGGGCCTAGGGCGCTTCCGGGTTGGGACTCTGGGTTCCATGTGGAATTCTTTCTAAGGCATCCCTGGGCTGCCTTGGTAGTGTTTTCTAATCCTAGGTCTTAGTTCCATTCTGATGGGGGCAGATGGATTGGACAGTCCACCAAGAGGCCTGCTGAGCAGGGTGACTGGGGCAGGACAGTGATTTTCCCTCTCCTAAGAAGAAATTGCAAAGTGCCTACATGTGGTGAAGGCTTGGGCTTTGGAGTCTAGGTCTAGGTCCCCCTTCTGCCTCTGATTCAACAAGCTGCCTTGTCTCTCTGAGCTTGTTTCCTCATCTGTAAAACAAGGACTCATCCATGTCCCAGGAGCTTTCCCAAGTGCTACAAATATGTAAGTGAACAAGACAAAGTCCTTGATCACATGAGACATACATTCCAGTGGGGAAATGAAGATCAGATCGATATATAGCTGTGGGTGCCACAGAGGGTACTAAGAAGATCTCAGAAGACCACATGAGTTGCAGTCAGGGAGGGCAGTCATGAAGAGCAAGAACGCTGAGATGAACTCAGATAAGAGCATTGAGGTAAAGGAAACAGCAAGTGCAAAGGTCCTGAGGTGCATGTGACTTGTGCCTGAAGGGCAGCCAGGGGTGGCTGGAGCTGTGAGTGGGGGAAGGTATGTAAAGAGAAGGGCAGAGGCGACTGGAGGCCAGGGTGTGTGTGTGTGTCATGCAGGTCTCAGTGAGGTGTTTGGTGTTTACCTAACACCTTACCTGGGGGCAGGAGGCAGACAATGGAAGCTCAGGATGAATTCACACCAGCAGAGCTGGACAGCCGGCTTGGGCTCAGGCCAGCTCTCCCCCAGGCTGAACCCAGCCCACTCCAGGGAGCAGTGTGTGGAGAAAGGCCTGCAGGGGACAGTGACACAACCCCAAAGTCTACTGAGAACCAAAGGTCCTTTCCTGAATTCAGGAGCAGCTGATGCATTTCCTTCTTACGGTGAGATAGGAAATCTTACCGTAAGAAGCCTTAGAGGACTTTTGAGTAAAGGTGTGGCAGAAGCTAAAACTACCCTCTGGCTGCTATGTGGACAATGGTCCATCGGGGGTCAGCATGGAGAGATCAAGGAGAACAAGGACTCAGGAGTCCAGTGAGGAAGACCAGAAGAGGTGATGCATTCAGCATTCATCTTAAAATAGTCATCAGGATTTGCTGGTGTGCTTTGTGTTAAAGTGGGGACTTGGAAAGACCCCAGGGCTTCTGGCCTGAGCAGCCAGAGGATGCAGGTGCTGTCTGTGGAGATGGGGGAGGCTGTGGGGCTCGTTTGAGGGTCCCCAGTGCTCTGTGTCCTTGCTAACCTTGTGGTAGCCTTTGATTCTAGCCATCCTGGTGGGTGTGGGTCTATCTCCTTGTGGTGAGGAGAACCTCCATAATGACTGATGATGTTGAGCCTCTCCTTGTGTGCTTATTGGCCATTTATATATCTTTTTTTTTTTTTGAGACAGAGCCTCAAGCTGTCACCCTGGATAGAGTGCTGTGGCATCACAGCTCACAGCAACCTCCAATTCCTGGGCTCAAGCGAGTCTCCTGCCTCTGCCTCCCAAGTAGCTGGGACCACAGGCG
>CAUYON010016968.1:0-19093 GCA_963573935.1 Arctocebus calabarensis
TACCAATGTCATTCACATAAGAATTTTCATCATTGGCTCGGCGCCTGTGGCTCAGCGGGCTAAGGCGCCAGCCACGTACACCTGAGCTTACGGGTTCGAATCCGTCTGGGCCTGCCAAACAAAACAACAATGACAGTTGCAGCCAAAAAACGGCCAGGCGTTGTGGTGGGCGCCTGTAGTCCCAGCTACTTGGGAGGCGGAGGCAGGAGACTCGCTTGAGCCCAGGAATTGGAGGTTGCTGTGAGCTGTGATGCCATTGCACTCTATCCAGGGGGACAGCTTGAGGCTCTGTCTCAATAAGAAGAAAAAAAAAAAAAGCAATGGAATTCTTGGGCGGTGCCTATAGCTGGAAGGAGTAGGGCACCAGCCCGGCCAAAGACTGAAAAAAAAAAAAAGAATGGAATTCTGACACATATTCCAACACAGATAAACCTTGAAGACATTATGCTACGTGAAATAAACCAGCCACCAAAGGACAAATATCGTATGATCTTACTTATATGAATTACCTAAGATAAGCAAACCCATAGAGACAGAAAGTAGAGTGGTTACCACAGGTTCAGAGGTGGAAGAAACAGATAGTTGTTTAATGGGTGCAGTTTCAGTTTGGGATGACAGAAAAGGCCTGGAGCTGGACAGAGTGATGCTTACACCACAGTGTGCATGTACCTAATGCCTCTGAAGTGTACACTTAAACATGACTCAGTATGAAGAGGAATCTTCTGTGGATAGTTGGGTGTTAGGAGACCGTGGTTCTTTATTTACATCTTACTTTAGCAGGCTTTCTCTGGCAGACCATGATAGGGAAAGGGAACCACCTCTTACTGTTAGATGGGGACCAAAGTCCAGGTTCTCTCTTCGGTCTGTTGAAACCCAGTTGGGGAGAGGCAGGGCTACTGTTCAGACCACTGGGCCTCCACTGACACTGCCCCAACTGGGAAAGGGAGACCTCTTTACTGCGGACTGCTCTGAGCCAGAGTCACCTGCTCCACTGAAGACATCAGGCAGTAGGCCAGTTGTTGCTGCCAGGAAGCTGTTGTCTGAAATACATGTTTGGAATTTGATCTTGATTCATGATTTTTGTTCAGAAGCTAAGATCACTTCCACCCTCTCTTCTACTTCCCTGAAAAGTCTGTCCTAGGATCCAAATTGTCTCCTCTAGCACCCTATCCCTTTGGAGGGAAGGAAAAGTACCCAAGGAGTCTAAGGAGGCTGAAGGGGAGAAGGGGAGAGGCTGTGGGAGACAGAGAGAAGACACGCACTGCGTAAGACGTGAAACTTTGGGGAAGATAACGGGGGTTTTAAAGTTAGTTTGCCTTGCAACAAGTGATGTAATGTCTCACAATCGAACCCTTTGTCGAAATTCTGTAGTAGTCTTCCATGGTCTTGTGTTTGGTGTTTTGGGAAATGCCAGAATGGTTGCACTCTAGAGGCAGCTCAAGACCTTCAGTATCACAGCAGACAATTCTGTAAATGTTTTGCATGTGAGGTGAAGCTCAAAGCATTTTCCTGCTGCTTTCTGATCGTCAGTCCCACTATATACCACAGGAAGCATGTGAGCTCCAGGAGGGAGGCACCAGTCCCTCTTGCTCCCCACCATTACCCTAGGACTCAGAATGGCAACTCAGACACAGCTGGTGTGCCACGACTGAAGTGCCATCATTTTCAACAGCTGCCTTATCATCCGCAGAACGGCCCCACCACCAGTTACTAACACTCCCCACATGACAGGCTCAGGCTGCCACCCAGGCTCCTCTTCCTTGATTTTCTTTCTTTTTTTTTTTTTTTTTTGAGACATAGCCTCAAGCTGTCACCCTGGATAGAGTGCTGTGGCATCACTGCTTACAGCAACCTCCAACTCCTGGGCTCAAGCGAGTCTCTTGCCTCTGCCTCCCAAGTAGCTGGGACTACAGGCGCCCACCACAACGCCCGGCTATTTTTTGGTTGCAGCCGTTGTCGTTGTTTGGCGGGCCGGGCTGGATTTGAACCCGCCAGCCCAGGTGTATGTGGCTGGCGCCTTAGCCATTTGAGCCACAGGCGCTGAGCCTTCCTTGATTTTCTTTATGGTTTTCCCTACTTTTCTGGCTCCCTCTGAGCTTCTTCTGGATGGATTCAAGCAGGTGGAGAGAAGTGACCAGCTGGAAGATTTATTTTTTAAATTTCAGGTTAAAGGGAGGGTACAACTAGGTTATAGTATTTGCATCTGTTAAGTAGAGTCCCTCTGGTAGTTGTGCCCCCCACCCAAAAGGTGTGCCCTATACTCTTACACTGTGCCCATTAAGTGGGAGCACACCAATCCTCTCCCCTCTCCTCCCTCCCTCCTTTCCTCTCCCACCATCTTGAATTGATTTGAGTTTTTCTCTTGTGTGGGTATCAGATCGTCTACTGGTTTCATATTAGACTGAGTACATTGGATATTTGCTTTTCCATTCTTGTGATATATTTTTTTTTTGAGACAGAGCCTCAAGCTGTCACCCTGGATAGAGTGCTGTGGCATCACAGCTCACAGCAACCTCCAACTCCTGGGCTCAAGCGAGTCTCCTGCTTCCGCCTCCCAAGTAGCTGGGACTAATGGTGCCCGCCACAATGCCTGGCCATTTTTTGGTTACAGCCGACATTGTTGTTTGGCGGGCCCGGGGTGGATTTGAACCCGCCAGCTTGGGTGTACGTGGCTGGCATCTTACCCATTGAGCCACGGGCGCCGAGCCCATTCTTGTGATATTTTACTAAGAAGAATGTTTCAACTTCACCTAGGTTAATACAAAACATGCAGTCTCCATCTTTTTATGGCTGAATAGTATTTCATGGAATACATATACCAGTTTCTCAATCCATTCCTGGGTTGATGGGCATTTAGGTTGTTTCCACATTTTGGTGGTTATAAATTGAGCCATGAAAAAAAATCTATTGCCAATGTCCTTATGATAAAGTGATTTTTTTTTTTTTTTTTTTTTGTGGGCAGATATCTAGGGACAGAATGTAGAGTGGTGGTTACCATAGGTTCAGGGGTGGAAGAAACAGATCCCATTTGTGGGATCAAATGGGAGGTCTAATTTGAGTTGAGGATTCTCCACACTTCTTTCAAAGGAGCCTGTATTACTTTGCAGGCCCACCAACAGTGTAAAAGTGTTCCTCTCAATACCCATACCAGCATCTGCCAAGTTTCGGATCTTTGTGATGTGGGTTATTCTCACTGAGGTTAGGTGGTATCTCAGGGTGGTTTTGATTTAAACTTCTTTAACAATCAAGGACAATGAGCATTTTTTCATGTTTGTTAGTCATTCATCTGTCTTCCTCAGAGAAGGTTCTGTTCATGTGGCTTGCCTAGTGATAGACGGGACTGTTTGGTCTTTTTTTGTTGATTTGAGTTCTCTGTAGATTCTAGTTATCAACCCTTTGTCAGATTCATAACATGCAAATATCTTTTCCCATTCTGAAGTTATCTATTTGCTTTAATTGTGTCTTTAGCTGTGCAGGAGCTTTTCCGTTTATTTAGTTCCATTTGTTTATTTTTGTTGTTTTTGTGATTGCCTGGAAGATCTATTTTCAGGGTCAAATCAACAGTACACGGTGATGTAATGGATAGGGGCTCAGAGGGTGATCCAAGGATGAGGCCAGTTTTCACCATCCAGACGGATAGTGGTGCTACTCACTGTCAGAGGAGACACTACAGAAAGCTTTGGGGAAAGCTCTTATGCGCAGTTTTGGAAACGTTGGGTCCTAGGTGTCTGTACTACTTTACTATACACAGCTGACATGGAAAGCAGAAGTGGATGAAGATAACAAAAGAGGGCCTTTCACCCTGTCCACAGCCCAGGATCTTCCAGAAGAGCAAAAGAGGGACATAAGCTGACATTCCTATGCCTCATCCATGTGGGTCTGGGTAGTCCTCTGGTTGGCAGAATGGGACTTAAATTTGGAAAATTACTTGCCTGACTGATACATGATACATTTAACAACATTTCTGTTCTTGTAATGTACCATGAAGGGCACAAAACCTGATTTCCTTCATGCGGGTTTAATTGACTCATCTAAAACTCCCAGTAGCCTCCATTTCTGAGATGAGTGAAGAATACAGGTGAAGAATTTGCCCTGAGAGGAGGTTTCTCTGGAAGTTCCTGCTAGGGAGAAGGCTGAGTGTACAGGTCAGAAACAGCACTGGGAACCTGTTAGAGGCAGAGGAAGTAGCAGATGCAAAGAACCTGAGTTGGGAAGCAAATTGATCTTTAAAACAATCTGCCAGTACCAGCACTTGTGAAAAAGGCTTAGAGTTTGAAGAAGTTTGTAAGGATAAAGTAAGCCTTTTAACTGGTACCAATAAGGCAGTAAATGAACTCAAGTCTTACAGTGAGAAGTACAATTCTCATTCCATCTTTCTAATTCTATTAAGGAGAACAATCCCACTTGGGTGCTGCAATGCCTAATTCCTCTCTCACATCTTCCAACCTCCCTTTTTTACAAAGAGAGAAAGCCTCAGAGTCTTTGCAGGCAACTGCATCTAGTCACAGTTTAATAACACTGTTTGGTTTTCACTCTATTAATATTTATTTTTATAGTTACTTTGCATTTATGTCAAATATAAAATTTTTTAAGAAACATGTATTTAAATTAAAAAGATGAGTTAAGGCCCGGTGCAGTGGCTCATGCCTGTAATCCTAGCACTGTGGGAGGCTGAGGCAAGTGGATTGCCTGAGCTCAGAAGTTCCAGACCAGCCTGAGGAAGAGTGAGACCCTATTTCTAAAAACAGCCAGGCATTGTGGTGAACACCTGTAATCCCAGCTACTTGAGAGGCTGAGGCCAGAGGATCGCTTTAAAGAGTTTGAGGTTGCTGTGAGCTGTGATGCTATGGCACTCTACCAATGGCAGTAAAGTGAGACTGTCTAAATTAAAAATAAATAAGTAAATAAAATAAAATGATGAGTTAGTGTTTCAAAAATGTTAAGAACTGGCTCGGCGCCTGTGGCTCAATGGGCTAAAGCGCCAGCCATGTACTCCTGAGCTGGTGGGTTCAAATCCAGCCCAGGCCTGCCAAACAATAATGGCTGCAACCAAAAAATGGCCAGGCATTGTGGTGGGTGCCTGTAGTCCCAGCTACTTGGGAGGCAGAGGCAGGAGACTCCCTTGAGCCCAGGAATTGGAGGTTGCTGTGAGCTGGGATGCCACAGCACTCTCTCCAGGGTGACAGCTTGAGGCTCTGTCTCAAAAAAAATGTTAAGAACTAACAGTGTAAGTATACAAACCTGGCAAAAATCATGAAGATGATGTGTAGACAAGTGAACTTTACAGGACATTACTCTGGAGCAAGAAGTTTGGGTGCAGTAACTTTCCCCTCATGTTTTGTGCTTTCTGGGCTTTGTTTAATCTGTTGTTGTTCCCTAATGTAGATTATTTTTAGAAAAACCTGAACTATTTATATATATATATTTATTTATTTATTTAGAGACAGAGACTTACTCTGTTACTTGGGTAGAGTGCTGTAGCATACTAGCTCATAACAACCTCAAACTCTTGGGCTCGAGTGATTCACTTTGCCTCAGCTGCCCTTGTACTTGGGATCACAGGCACTTGCCACAATGCCCAGCTAGTTTTAGAGATGAGGTCTCACTCTTGTTCAGGTTGGTCTCAAACTCCTAAGCTCAAGCAATCCACCTGCTTTCGGATTACAGGCATGAGCTGCCATGACCGGCCCCAACATTATTTAGCTGCGAAGTGCAAAGAGATTTATTTCCATCTGGGTGAAAACAGAAGGGCACTAGGGTTAGTAGCTCAGACTTTGATGGAAGGGAGGAAAAGGAGATATAGACGGAAGTGAATAACCACGGGCAGAAGACCCCAGCAGAGTGGAGGGTGCTGCCCCTTCCCTCCAAGTACTTAGATACAAGGCTGGAGAGTCAGCAAAAAAGATCATTCTATAATAGCAAAGGCAGAGAACAAGACAAAAAACCAGATTTTTGTAATGTTTAACTTTTCTTTTTAAAAAAGTGATAAAACTTAAGTGGTTAATTTAAGTTAAAAAACCTATTATCGGCTGGGCGCCTGTGGCTCAACGGGCTAAGGCGCCAGCCACGTACACCTGAGCTGGCAGGTTCAAATCCAGCCTGGACCCGCCAAACAACAATGACGGCTGCAACCAAAAAATGGCCAGGCATTGTGGCGGGCGCCTGTAGTCCCAGATACTTGGGAGGCTGAGGCAAGAGACTATCTTGAGCCCAGGAATTGGAGATTGTTGTGACCTGTGATGGCCATGGCACTCTATCCAGGGTGACAGCCTGAGGCTCTGTCTCAAAAAAAAAAAGATTTAAAAAACCTATTATCAACCAGTTTGATGAAAATATTTCAGATTGTATATGAAACCAGCACATTATACCTCATTATTCCATTAATGTACACAGCTATGATTTAATTAAAAAAAAAACCTATTATTGCAAAATTAACTGATTTAAGAATAAAACATTTCTGAATCCCTTGACTCCAAGTCGAATGCTCTTTCTGCCCTGACTTTTCATCTTATAGACCCCACACTTTCTGATTTCTCTTTAGCAAACATAATTAGAGGTAATTTATAAGCAATCGGCATTTCAAGTATACAGGGCTCTGGCTGAGGCTCAGTGTCTCCCATAGAGGCCCATACCTGGACTGAGCCCACCACTGCCAGGTTCCTGCAACAGGACCCATGTGATCCTTTTTGGCACCGAGGGTCATTTTTGCCGTCAGTCCTCCTGGTCGCCCCTGGAGACTGCGACATGTCTGGAGGGCAGCTCTCCTTCCAGTGGTTATCCACATCCTTGGCTTCATTTCATTTTGATTCTGGTCAGTTCCCATCTTCCTCCTCCATGGAGTTTCAGAACCAAGGAATGAAACTGCAAGAGGCCACCACCACACAGACATCAGGCTGCCCCGGCCAGAAAAGGAGGCTACCCTGTTCTCTGTGCCACCCCTGCTCCCCATTTTGAGGGGCCTCTGGCCTTGGCCAGACCCTGCCTTTGGATTCTTCCTCCTCCTCAGGCCATCCATGAGCACACTGGTACCTTCTCAAGGCTGTGCCGATGTCCCACGCTGATGAATGTCATTCCCAGCTGCTGGCCTATGCGGTAGAGCTCGCTCTCCACCTCCTCTGTCAGGGCACTGGTGGCTTCATCAAGCACTGGCAGGAACATGGTGGAAGAGATCAAAGTCCTGCCCCTGGACCCCTCTGCTTCCCCTCCAACCCACACTCACCCCCAGCTGGGATGCCTGGGGAGGCTGAAAGCTGCTCTGCTTATAGGAGCCTGCCTTGAGAAGATAAGCCAGAGCAGCAGCTGGCCAGGCTCCGTCTGTGAACATTCCTGTGAGTGGCCAGAAGAAACCTCTCAAGTCCCTAGAGAGGGTTACCAGCTACTCCCTGAGACTGCTCCATCCAGGGACTCTCAGTTCTAGAATGTCAGCCTTTGGAGAAGTCCACACTTTCCATCCTCTGCCAGGCACAGCTTGTGGACCGTGGGGTGGTGTGCCCATGCATTTATATCAGAGCAGAGTGTTACAACTCTCCCTGGGCAGGCCCCCTGGTTGCAGCCCTTGCACCAGCACGTTTATGAGTCAGCAGTATGACATATCCAGAGCTGTCCTAGGGTGCCAAGCCCTGCTCCTCATGGGCAGGGCCCAGCTGTCCTCTCCAGCAGGGGACATAGAATGCCTAGCCATGTACAGGTGAGCCTGGCACCTGTGAGTGTGCTATACCTGTGAGTACACGAGGTACTCGGCAGGTGCATCAGTGGGACAGACCTCACCTGCGAACTTTGGCTGCAGGTAGAAGAGGCGGGCGAAGGAGAGCCTCTGCATCTCCCCTGGGGACAGAACATCATACCTGAGGAAAGGGAACCAGAGCTGACGACTGGAGGAAGGACATACTTGGCTTTTGCCCAGAATGGGTCTGGGCAGGAAGAGGTTCTCTTTGCAGAGAGACAGACAGAAGGGGGCAGACAGAAGCCTCTTCCCTTTCAACCACACCCACAGCACCTGGGCGAGGCACAACTGTTTCCAAGGGCATGGAACTTGCGCCTAATGGACCAGCTAAACACATGGATTTGGGGTCAGGAGCTATTCCACCCTTTGACAGGGCCACTGTCTTCATGGAGGACCTAGCTATGACCCAAGCCCTATTCTTACCAGTTCCAATCGACCTGCTCATCCAAGCCCTCTGTCCTTGCTACCAAGCCAGACTGTAACAGACCCAGAGGGCATAAGGTCAGTGGAAGGGCCCCTCCCTGCTTCCTGCCACCCTGGGGGAACCTCCCTCAGTCCCTACCATGCACACATTCCTTTGGGACAAATATACCCCCCAATGGCAAACCAGCTGGGGCATTGTGGGGACAGTGTGCCCTGGGCAGAGGAATACTCTATTAGTGACACTGCTCAGACTTGCTGGAGCATGGTGACAATAAAAAGCAGACTGATTTAGTTTTACTATTGTTTTAAAATTCTGTAAAGAGAACACAACCTGTTATTGCCAATACCCTGCCAACAGCTCCCACCATCAATTTATATGCTTGCTCCCTGCCCCAGGGTCAGACCTCCAGTCCTAGGCTCAGAGACAGCAGGGCCTACCTCTGTTGGGCAGCACCACCTATGCTGGTGCTTCCAGGTGGGCTTGGGTCCTGGGGTCCCTGGGCCCACTTACCAGGCCTGCCAATTCTAAGAACCTCATGATCCTCTCATCATCCGTAGACCCTATGAAGCGGAGAGACAAATCAGCTCCTCTGGCTGACCGGAATAGATGGGGCACATCACAGCAGGGGTGGGGGCCCAGAATGCTGGGCTAAGTCACAGGCCACAGCACTTGATAAGGGAAGGGCCACGTGAAGCAGCAATCACTTCTCTTGCCAAAGAAAGAATGAGATGAGGGTGGGGTACAAACCCCCAAATAGTAAACACTCAAAGGAGGGAGGACCCAACCTGAAACCTGCCTGGGCCTTTCCTAAAGGGCACAGGTGAGGCTATGGTCAGGCACAGCAGGGACAGCTGAGATGGGAGGACAGGACATGACCCAAAGAAGCCTAGCTTACCTGAGTCCGGGTAGATCTCCTTCAGGGGATATATCACCTGATAAAACAAAGACCACATGGGCCCAGGAGGGCTAGCCTGAGATGGAGCTGCACACAGCCTAACTCCCTTGGAGACCACAGGAACTACCAGAAAGGTCAGGCTCCCCTCCACCCGAGAAGGAAACATGTGGGTCCAGTGAGAGAGGCTCAGTCTATGGACAGCAGGGCAGGATCACTACAACCTTTACAAGTGTGTTTGGAGGGAGAGTCTGTGAGCTTCCTGAGGACAGGGACCACAGGATCTAACCTGAGTGCTCCACAAACACATGTGCTATGTGGCCTGCAACCCCAGATTTTGAGTTACTGAGTACATGGGCTCAATGCTCAAGGAAATGTTCTTGGAACCAGAATAACAGGTTCTTAGGTCTGTAACTCCCCAGGGCCTAAGTATGTCTCACTGCTAGAGGTCCTATCCATGAGTGGGTGGGAGTGAGGGAGAGTGGGCTCCCACACCAGGCTGACCTGCTCCCGAAGGGTCCCGTCAGTGAAGAATGGCTTTTGTGGCAGGAAAAGCACTCCGTGGGGCCCAAAGTTCGCCAGCATCTGCACTGAGCCTGCAGAGTCCAGAGACATCCACTTTGAGCTCCCAGAGAAGGTAATGGCTTCTCTTTTCTCTGCCTCTCTCCCTCTTTCCCCACCACTGGCCCCAGCCTCACCCCATTCCCGGGGCAAAGGCTGTATCAGAGACAGCCAGCCTGGCTCTCACCCCGTGTGCTTGCCCAGAGGCCGCCCAGGACCCGCAGCAGGGAGGTCTTGCCAGTGCCGGTGTTGCCTGTGATGAGCAGGCTCTGCCCCTCCGAGATCTTCAGACTCAGATCCTTGATCAGGGGCTTTTCAGAAGAGGGGGTTGAGATGGAGACCCGCTCAAGGAAGAAAGCCGTGTCTACTGGTTGTGCTGCCGGCCACCCTGGGGCCCTGGGTTGGGAAGGGAGGGAATGTGGGGAAGGCAGCAGCATCAGTATTGTCACGGGAGAGTTACTTCCACTCGGAGGCATCACCTCTAAATCCAGAGGGTCGTTATGGGCTGAATCGTGTCACCTGCCTCCCCGCAATCCACGTTTGAGTTCTAAATCCCAATGCTTCAGAATGCGACTGCGTTTGGAGACAGAGGTCTTTAAGACGAGATGATGTTAAATGAGGCTCTTAGCATAGGACCCTATATGACTAGTGCCTTTTAAGAGAGAGACACCAAGGGCACATACACAGAAGAGGCTGTATGAGTGTGGCTGTCTCCGAGCCAAGAGAGAGGCCTCAGAAAAAACTAATCCTGATCACAACTTGACCTTGGACTTCTAGCCTCCAGAACTGTGAGAAGATAATTTCCTGTTGTTTAAGCCACCCAGCCTGTGGTATTTTGTCCTGGCAGCCTGAGCACATTAACATGGGGTAGGGATGGCAGCATATACTATGGCCTCAGCAGGACACAGCCCCATGCATGACTGATCTTAATCAGTCTTAACATCAGTGAATCCAAAGACTACCCTCACTTGGCAGATGAGGCAGAGTCAGGTGCCTAAATAACTGCCCAGGTCATAGAGTTGAATTTGCCTGATTCTATCGGTGGTGGGTTTTCAAGGACAACATGGTGGGACCATAGTACTGCTAATACAAATGGGAGAGGTTAATACTCCCCCATTGAGAGAATTTCTGCCTCTCCAGGGATGCCTGTCTCCCCCACAGAACAGCAACTTCAGTTTCCTACAGTCCCTGCACCTTCTATGCCAGCCCCTGGGCTCACTGGTTCGGCAATGACAGTTAAGGCATTAGTTTCTTTCTTTTTTTTTTCCAAGGCATAGTTTCATGTCGTCCTCGGTAGAGTGCCGTGCGTCATAGCTCACAGCAACCTCAAACTCTGGGGCTTAAGCGATTCTCTTGCCTCAGTCTCCCAAGTAGCTGGGACTACATGCATCCACCACAACGCCCGGCTATTTTTGTTGTTGTTGTTGTTGCAGCAGTTGTCATTGTTTTTAGCAGGCCCGGGCCGGGTTCAAACCCACCAGCCTGGGTGTATGTGGCCGGCGCCCTACCCACTGAGCACAGGTGCCGCCCACGGCATTAGTTTCTAAGAGAGAGATGAGTGTAGGCCCTGGAATTCAGACTGATTCCATTTTTTGAAAGCTTTGACACCACTGTCAAAGTGCTTTCCACAGACTAGGGTATCCAATTCTTAGAACCCTAATAGGAAGGTTCCATTAATATCTCTTTTTTAGAGTTGAGAAAACTGAGAAATAGAATAGTTCAGTAGGGCCGGATGGGGAGGCTCACACCTGTAATTCTAGCACTCTGGGAGGCTGAGGCGGGTGGACTGCCTGAGCTCACAGGTTTCAGACCAGCCTGAGCAAGCGCGAGACCCCGACGCTAAAAAATAGCTGGGTGTTGTAGCAGGTGCTTGTAGTCTCAGCAACTCAGGAGGCTGAAACAAGAGAATCGCTTAAGCCCAAGAGTTTAAGATTGCTGTGAGCTATGATGCCATAGCACTCTACCAAGGGTGACATGAGACTGTCTCAAAAAAGAAAAGCAAAAAAGAAAGAAAAGCAAGGAGATGAAACACATCCCAAATGCACAGTAAGGCCAGGAACATTCCAGTTCCACAAAGATACATGAATAAAGACATCTCAGGGTCTGAGCCACACATGCTCAAGGAAAGGCAGAGGCAGCAGGACTCAGTACCAGGAAGAAGAAACGGAGGAGGAGAGTCACCATTAAGATTTTTGTTTTGTTATCTGTGTCCAGACAGGTGTGTGTACTTTGCTTCCATTAGTGGGGAAATGATGTAAATGCCAGTGCATTGACACTGACCGTGAATACCTGTATTGTGTCTGGCACGGGAGGTGGGTGTCTTCCACTTACTCCCCTCGGCTCTGCTACCCTGCATGAAATGGCAGGGCCCACGGGTGCACCCATTCTGGATGATTCATGCTGGGTGCAGAATCCTCACCTACTGCACCGCCCTGCTAGCCCACTACTCACTTGTCTAAGCCCCACTCGCTCTCGCCCAGGATCTCGCAGTCCTGTGACTTCAAGGACATGTCCAGCAGGGTCTCCCGAAGCTCCCCAATCCTGGGCAACAAGTGAAAACCTGAAGCAAGGTCAGGGGGCCCAGGCAAAACTCCTTTTTCTATCTCGCACCCACTAGTATGCAGTGAGTTCCTGCCCTATCCTCCTTTAATTCACTCAGCGACATAGTCCAGGAGCACACAATGTGCTCAGCCTCACCTGTGCGTGTAACCGGCCACGTCTGAGAGCGTGGTGGAGAGGTCGATGAGGCGGGTGAAGCAGCTGATGAGGTAGATGCACACAAAGGCATTCTGCAGGGACAGAAAGCATTCAGGCGTCAACCCCGGGGCCCGGCAGCTGGGCCAGAGACAGAGGGGACTGCAGGAGGGCTCGCTAGAGAGATTCTCACCTTGCTGACCAGGGTGCTAAGTTCTGTGGGACTTAGGTCTCCATAGACCCCACTGAATATGGGGATCGCAATGACAATGTAACTCAGGATGCTGCCCAGATAGTCAAAGGTGTTGACACCGACTGTGGAAGACAGACTGTGTGAGAGATCCAGATCCATTCATGTGCTCTACAGGGGACACCACCTCCAAGGTGGGCAGCAGGAGGCCAAGCAGGTCCATCCCACCTTTCCCTGGATCCTCACTCTCCTGATGACACTTGAGCTATGATCTCAGTTAATAGCTCCCCTGGTTAATTCCTTCATCAGGCAGATTTATCAGCATGGCACAAAGTAGAGAGATGTGGGTAGGTAAGTGAGCCATTCCCCGTTGGTCCCCACCTCCTGGGGCCCCTCCACCTACTGTACAGCCAGAGTTCCTTGGACATCAGCTCCCTCTGGGTCTGGAGAAGTCTCTGCAGCCTGCAGTCTGTCCTCATGTGCTCCACGTGCCCAGCTCTGATGACAAAAGCCAAGATGTCCATAGGGCCTGGAGAGGGTCAGCTAGACAGGGGGACCCTGCTCTTCCTTAGGGACCAAGCCCACCCAAATGATCTAGGCTGCAGACCCTGTCTGCCACTAGCAGTCACTCATCCATAAGGTATTGTCTGTGGAAAGAACATGAACTCTAGATTTGGATGGGCCTCATTCAAAGCCTGGCTCTGGCCAGGTAGTAGCCAGGTGACATAGGCAGGTTATATAAGCCTCTGAGTCTGTTTTTTCTTCCATAAAATGGAGCTAACAATACCTATTACATATAAATATACATGGAACAGTCTCTATGGGATAAGCTCTTTGCCAGAAGCTAGTGCAATAAAGAGGCAGATAAAATAATCTCTGCCCCTGAGGAGCTCCCAGGTAGGCAGGCACACTGCACTCTTCACCTAGAATATGGAGTGTTAAATTATCCTCAGGACTATGGGGGCTTGACCACTAACAGAGGCTTGACCACTCAAACAGGCTTGACCTGACCATCCTCAGGACTATGGGGGCTTAACCACTCACAGAGGCTTGACCAACAAACAGGCTTGACCACTAACAGAGTCTGGGAAGGCTACCCAGAGGAGGTGACTCGGAGTTTCAAGGATGGGCAGAAATTCTCCAGGCAGAAATGGTGATGAGAGGAGAGGGGACATTTCAGATTTTGCACAGAAGACCACAGAACACATTTGGAGCTATAATAACTAATCCGCCTTTCCCAGAGCACAGAACTTCACAAGGCCAGGTTGCAGAATCCAAAGGCCTCCTTACCACACCCATGCCCTGCTCATCCCACAACCCAAACCCAGAGCAGCTTCCTGGTATTCTTGGTGCCCCTGGTTGGTAGAGGCTGCAAACTGCAGCAGAGACGGGCAGACTGTAAAGGTCCCATGGTTATTAGATTCCCCCCGCCAAGTACAGGGGATGCAAGGAACAACTTCCACTTCTTAGACGTGACTCTGGGGACTGGGCCACACATAAGGGACCTGCCTGGTCCTGGAGGGAAGGGATGGGATTTCACAAGGCTGTGGGAAGAACATGAGAAACCAGACACCTGCACTGACAGTGTCTGTAGGGAGCGGGTCTCCTTGATCTCTGAGAGGCTCCCATTCCCTCTCATGCCAAACATGCAAGATCAGCTTCAGACATTAGATTATGACAAAAAAGGTATTTAACAGACAGAAAAACTGAAGCAGAGGTAATGCCTTGTAGTCATCAGCAGGATGATGAAACATTCACTTTTTTGCCCTTTGACAGTTTCAGGCTCCATGCTAGACTCAAGCTGTGAGGAATCACCAGCTTCAGAAGCAAAACCCTGGACCTAAGGAAGAGTTAAACAAGGACGGTGAGAGGTTCAGGGAGAGGGTTACAGCCAAGTGTGATGACACCTGGCCCCTGGGCTCAGTGGTGGTGGGAGGGCTATAAATTCATCTCCCCTTTTCCTCTATCAGCGCTGGCAAGGCGGAGAGGAACCTTATGTCCTCCAGACTCACCTGTAGAAAGCAGCAGGCTCGGCATTCACCCGAATCTGCATGTGCTTGAACCTGGGTAGACCAAAGGGAAATGTCCACTGACGATGGGGGGGAAGTACTGGCTCCCTTTTGTCAGAGCCCTGGATCAAGAAGAGGTCCTAAAGTGGAGCCCACCTCCACCTCAAAGCTGTGGCCACCTTGGGCTGACCCTTCCCTGACTCTCATAGAGGTGGGGAATCCGAGGGTCTCGGTAGGACTGGAGATCTGCAGAGACAGGGCAGCCCCTCAGCTTTCTGTAAAGAGGTCAGGTGTGTTCCTGCTCACACACTTCCTCCTCCCAGGGCTTGGCCTGAACAGGGAGTCAGAAAGCCCGGAACCTTCTGCTGCCAGGCCCAACTGACCTGAGACAGGGTAGTTAGACCAGAGAGTGCAAGAAGGCTGAGGCATGGTAATGATGGCTAACCAGACACTGTTCACAGCCCTTCCTGTGGGTGATCTCATTATTCCTCATAATTCTCTCAGTAGGCAACAGCACTATCCCCACTTTAGAAATGAGAAAACTGAAGCTTAGAGAATTTAACATCCTTGCCCAATATCCTGTAGCTAGTAACTAGCATAGCTGGGATCCAGGCCCCAAACTGCCCAGCCCAGAAACCTCAATCAAGAGAAACACACCTGGGCGGTGCCTGTGGCTCAAAGGAGTAGGGCACAGGCCCCATATGCCGTAGGTGGTGGGTTCAAACCTAGTCCCAGCCAAAAAAAACTGCAAAAGAAAAGAAAAAAAAGAGGAACACACCTAAAATCACCCTCCAGCTTCTCCTGCTGCACCAGCTTCGCCACAATGGGTCCCATTAAGATTTTGTTCACTATGGTTCCCAGGAGGAAATACCCGAAGATGCTCAAGGGTCCAAGCAAGCCTGTGCTGAAAGGCAGAGAAAGGCAGGAAGGGTGTAGGGGCTGCCATCCCCACAGGCCTCAGCCCCAACTCCAGCCCCGTCTTAGGTAGCCCCTGTCCAGTCTAGCATCCCCATGGGTCCTCTGCTCCTACATGGAAGCATCTGATAGCTGGTGTGAATTGTCAGATCACCAGGATACCTGTGACACTGAGGCACCACAGGGCCAAGGGGAGGGCAGGAGCCTGAGCATGCATGATAGGGAGACTCCTTAAGGCAAGGAAGGGGAAAGAAGCCAAGCCTTTCCTGGATCCTGACCTGGGAGAGCTGACTGAGCGACCTCAGAGGACACCAGAATGGGGAGGAAAAGGGATGCTGGGCAGAGGAGAGACCTCACCTCTGGAAGCACTGGTAAGTGTAGTAGACCAGGGTGAAGGGGGAGATGATCAGCTTGCTGGCCATGCTGCTGAGCTGCCGGCAGAATCGCTCCACATCCTGGCTGATGCGTTGGTCCCTGCAGCCAATGACACAGAGTAGCTGGACTCAGGGAGGTAGGTTCAAAGGTGGAGCCAAGGAAGTTCCACATCATCTCTCTCCTGACCTGGCCTCTCAGTGCTGTTAGCAATGACTCCAAAGGGAAATGGAACCAGACAAACTGGTCTCCAAGGAGCAACTAAACCCTGCTGCCCATTTTTTTTTTTTTTTTGAGGCACGGTCTCACTCTGAGACCTTGGGGTAGAGTGCTGGGACATCAGCCTAGTTCACAGCAACCTTAAGTCTCTAGGGGTCAAGCGATCATCTTGCCTCAGCTTCCCCAATAGCTGGGACTATAGGTGCAACACCTAACTAGTTTTCCTATTTTTAGTAGATACTGCTCTTGCTCTTGCTCAAGCTGGTCTCGAACTCCTGAGCTCAAGCAATCCACCTGCCTTGGCCTCCCAGAGTGTTAGGATTACAGGCGTGAGCCACTGCTCCCAGCTGACCCTGGTGGTGGCATTTAAACAGGGTTATAAAGTTGCATCTTATGGTGCCACAGTTTACCCCTCAGGAGCAGGAACTGAAAGGTCCAACACCCAGGGGCCTGAGGCAGCTCTGGGCAGAGCCAAAAAAAAAACCTTGACTGTAGTTAAGCCGCTTTCTTAGATCATTAGGAAAACTGTCTCCTTTATCTAAATCTCCCCCAGTTCCTCCTACAGGAGCCTGGGCCTGGCCCCAAGTTAGAGATCTAGCTGTGAAAGCTTCATGAGGGCTGGGCCACCAGGATGAGGCCTAGAAGCAAAGCAGCAGCAGCCGCCTACTACACATGTCTGCTGTGATGCTCTGCTTCAGCCGAGGAAAGATCACCGGGGAGCAAAATGCTTGCTGTGAGGGTTGTGAGTAGGGAGAGACCCCACATGTCCCATCTCACCACTAGGGCCACAGCGATTCCTAATCCCAATGGGATATGACCTTGGGCAAGTCACTTGCAATCTTTTGGCCTCAGTTTCCTCACTTGTAAAACAACAGCTAACTTACACTGGAACACTTGCAGTGTGTCCGGCATTGCACACGTGAACTGCATAAATGGTTCCTTTCATCCACACTGCATCCTTTGAGACAGGAACTGTTATCATCCCATTTTACAGAAGGGGAACCTAGGGCTTAGTGCATTTAAGAGCTATAAACTGTCCTAGCACTCTGGGACACTGAGGCGGATGGCTTGCCTGAGCTCAGGAGTTTGAGACCAACCTGAGCAAGGGCAAGACCCTGTCTCTAAAAATAGCCAGGGGTTGTGGTGGGTGCCTATAGTCCCAGCTACTTGGGAGGCTGAGACAAGAGGATCACTTGAGCCCAAGAGTTTGAAGTTGCTGTGAGCTATGACGCCATGGCACTCTACCAAGGGCAGCAAAGTGAGACTGTGCCTAAAAAAACTATAAATTAGGAAGTGCTAGAAGGGGGACTTAAATCCTAGATTAAGTCCCAGATTAGTACTAAATTTCTTTTTTTTTTTTTTGTAGAGATAGAGTCTCACTTTATCGTCCTTGGTAGAGTGCAGTGGCGTCATACAGCTCACAGCAACCTCCAACTCCTGGGCTTAGGTGATTCTCTTGCCTCAGCCTCCTGAGTAGCTGGGACTACTGGCGCCCGCCACAACACCTGGCTATTTTTCTGTTTTGCAGTTCAGCTGAGGCCGGGTTTGAACCCACCACCTTTGGTATATGGGGCTGGAGCCCTACTCGTTGAGCCACAGGTGCTGCCCACTACTAAATTTTTTATTGCTGAAAATCTAAGTGCTGGTTTTCTAGCCAGGATACTAGAGGGTAGTACCTTATTTGGAAGGCCACAACATAAAATGTGAAACAGACAAAAGGGAGATGCTTCTGGCCTCTTGTTATTTTCAAAAAGAGATGCGGTCCTGCTATGTTGCCCAGGCTATTTACAGGAGCAAATGTATTGAATTATTCTTGGGTTCAGTGATCCTCTTGCCTCAGCCTCCTGAGGTGCTGGGACTACAGAAGCCTGCCAATGCTCCTAGCAGGCCTCTTCTTTTTAGCTCCCTATTCTCAGCCCCCCAGCTTCTCTAGGGGTCCTCTGTAGAGCACCTTCCCCAACAGCTCTGGGCAGAAACATGTATCAACAACCATTAGATGATCTCCATGGGATCTGCTGCCAGGACCCTCCAGGGCTAAGCTAGATGCAAAGGACCACGAAGAGGGCAGTGAAGACGAAGAAAGGGCACCTACGGGTTATCGATGTCATCACGCAGCACGTTGAGGGTATAGTACACGCGGCCCCGGAAGTAGAGGCAATGGAGGTGCTGGGTAAGGTCCTTCCTCCAGCTCACATACAGCAGGTTGCAGGTGAACTGGTCAAAGCTCTTCAGCTGTGCGGTGGGGGAGAGGAGAGGAAAGGAGGCGGGTGGAAGAGAGGGTTTCCTGAAAGTCTTGGCTCAAAGTTCAGAGCTGGCAGGAAGCCTCTGTTGACCAGCCTCAGTCCACTGACTCTGATTACTCTGTCCACTCAGCACTTTAATATTTTTTAAATGATGTTCCTTGAGTCACATCAGCACTTTTCTTGTTTAAAGTGTCCAGTCATGGATTTTTCCTTCCACATTCACTCACATATTCATTCCTTCAAACCAAATAGTAGAAGGCTTTCAAAGGCAAGACCCGCAAGCCCTTTTCTACATTATACTGTCTTATTCTGAGAGCAGATGAGCTTCTAGAAGTTGGAGACCATCTATTCCACTTTATATTCTTTTCTGTTTTTTTTTTTTTAAGATAGAGTTTCACTATTTTGCCCTTGGCAGAGTGCTGTGGTGTCACAACTCACAGCAACCTCAAACTTTTGGGCTTAAGTGATTCTATTGCCTCAGCCTCTCAGGTAGCTGGGACTATAGGTGCCTGCCACAACGCCGGCTATATTTATGTTGCAGTTGTCGTTGTTTAGCTGGCCCAAGCCAGGTTTGAACCTGCCAGCCGTGGTGCACGTGGCCAGTGTTGTAACCACTGTGCTACAGGCACTGAGCCTCCATTTATATTCTTACTCCTCTGTCCCCTAAACTTGGAACTGAGTTCTGTATACATTGGTTTTTACTGACTGATGATCCGACAGAAGAGGCCACATATGACAGAAAGTGGGTTCCCCTAGAAAACAGACAGTACAGGCTCGGCGCCTGTGGCTCAACAGGCTAAGGCGCCAGCCACGTACACCTGAGCTGGCGGGTTCGAATCCAGCCCCGGCCC
>CAUYON010016969.1:0-34739 GCA_963573935.1 Arctocebus calabarensis
GAGAACAGAGAAAGAATGAGGGAGGGGTGGGGAAAGGAAAAGCAGAGAGAGGTAAGGAGTGAGGGGGGTGGGGTCTTGGTGTGTGCCACACCTTTTGGGGGCAAAACACGATTGTAAGAGGGAATTTACCCAACAAATGCAGTCAGTGTAATATGGTTTCTTGTACCCCAAATGAATCCCCAACAATAAAAATAAATAAATAAATAAATAAATAAATAAATAAATAAATAAATAGCTGAACATATCAACAAATGGAAAAACATACCATGCTCATGCCTGGGAAGAATTAATATTGTTAAAATGTCCATACTACCCAAAGTAACATATAATTTTAATGCAATTCCTATTAAAACTCCATTGTCATATGTTGAAGACCTCGAAAAAATAATACTTCGTTTTATATGGAATCAGAAAAAAACCTCGAATAGCCAAGACATTACTCAGAAATAAAAACAAACCAGGAGGAATCACGCTACCAGACCTGAGACTCTACTATAAATCGATAGTGATCAAAACAGCATGGTATGGCACAAAAACAGAGACATAGATGTTTGGAACAGAACAGAGAACCAAGAGATGAATCCAGCTATTTACCGCTATTTGATCTTTAACAAGACAATTAAAAACATTCAGTGGGGAAAAGACTTCCTATTTAACAAATGGTGCTGGGTGAACTGGCTGGAGACCTGTAGAAGAGTGAAACTGGACCCACACCTTTTACCATTAACTAAGATAGACTCTCACTGGATCAAAGATTTAAACTTAAGACATGAAACTATAAAAATATTAGAAGAAAGTGTAGGGAAAACTCTTGAAGGAATCTGTCTGGGTGAAATTTTTATGAGGAGGACTCCCCAGGCTATTGAAGCAGCATCAAAAATACACTACCTGATCAAACTAAAAAGCTTCTGCACTGCTAAGAACACAGTAAGTAAAGCAAGCAGACAGCCCTCAGTATGGGAGAAAATATTTGCAGGTTATGCCTCAAACAAAGGTTTAATAACCAGAATAGACAGAGAACACAAACGTATTAGCAACAAATGGACTAGTGATCCCATCTCAGGGTGGGCAAAGGACTTGAAGAAAAACTTCTCTATAGAAGACAGGCGCTCAGCCTACAGACACATGAAAAAATGCTCACCATCCTTAATCGCCAGAGAAATGCAAATCAAAACTACTCTGAGATATCATCTAACCCCAGTAAGATTAGCCCACATAACAAAAATCCCAAAACCAGAGATCCTGGTGTATATGTGGATAAAAGGGAACACTTCTACTTTGCCGGTGGGAATGCAAACTAATACATTCCTTTTGGAAGGATGTTTGTAGAATATTTAGAGATCTAAAACTAGATCTGCCATTCTATCGTATAATTCCTTTATTAGGTATATATCCAGAAGACCAAAAATCACATCATAATAAAGATGTATGTATCAGAATGTTTATTGCAGCCCAATTCATAATTCCTAAGTCATGGAAGAAGCCCAAGTGCCCATTGACCCATGAATGGATTAATAAATTGTGGTACATGTATAGCATGGAATATTACACAGCCTTAAAGAAAGATGGAGACTTTATCCCTTTCATGCTTACATGGATGGAGCTGGAACATATTCTTCTTAGCAAAGTATCTCAAGATTGGAAGAAAAAGGATCCAATGTACTCAGCCCTGATATGAAGCTAATTTATAGCTTTTGTATGAAGGCTAAAACCCAATTATAGCACAAGAATCTGGGGGAAAGGGCAAGGGAGGGGAAGGAGGGGAAGATGGGTGGAGGGAGGGCAATTGGTGGGATCACACCTATGGTTCATCTTAGAAGGATAATGGTGAAACTTACTAAATGTAGAATACCAATTACTTCATACAGTGATTAAGAAAATGCCACGAAGGCTATGTTTAACAGTTTCATGAAAATATTTCAGATTGTATTCGAAGTCAGCACATTGTGCCCCATGATTGCACTAAAGTACACAAATTCGAATTAATAAAAATTTTTAAAAAATTCTGCATAACAAAGAAAATGATCAACAGAGGGAAGATATTGTTGGATGAAGAAAATCTGTTGAGTAAAGAGAACTTGTTGCATGGAAGAAAATATTTACAAACTATTCATCTGACAAGAGTCTAATATCTAGAATATACAAGTAACTCAAATAACACAACCACAAAGACACAAACAATCCCATTAAGTAGTGAGCAAAGAACATGAATAGACATTTCTCAAAAGAAGATACAAAATTAGCCAATAGATAACATGAAAAAATGGCCAGTATTATTAATCATCAGGGAGTGCAACTCATAACCACAATGAGATATTATCTTCCCCCAGTAAGACTAGCTATTATAAGATAAAAATAACAAATGTTGGTAAGAACATAAATTATACAACCATAAGAGAAAACACTATGGCGATTTCTCAAAAATCTAAAAATAGAACTACCATATGATCCAGCAATTCCAATACTGGGTACTTAATCAAAGGAAAGTAAATCAGTCTATTAAAGTGATACTGTACCTCCATATTTACTGCAGCACTATTAACATTAGCAAAGATATGGGATCAACCTAAATGTCCATCAGCGATTAAAGAAAATGTGGTGTGTACACACAATGGAATACTATTTGGGAATAGAAAGGAATGAAATCCTGATGGAACTGGAAGCTATTATTAAGTGAAACAAAGTAGGCAAAGAAAGCCACATGTTCTCACTCCTATGTGGAAGCTAAAAAGATGGAAATAGAAAGCAGAACAGTAGATGCCAGAGTTGTGGGGAATGCTTTGAGGATGGAAGATGAAGAGAGGTTGGTTAATGGTTACAGACAAATAATGGGATAGAAGGAGAAACTTTTGATGTTTGATACCAAAGTAGGGTGACTACAATTAACAACAATACTAGATAGATTTATATTTCAAAATAGCTAGAAAACTTGAAATGTTCCCAACACATATAAATGATAAATACTTGGGGTAATAGATACCCTAACTACTCTGAGTTGATCATTTAACTAAACTATTAATAACACACATATTCATCTTACCTAAAAATGTACAATCAAAAAATAAATTCAAATGTACAATCAATGTCTAAGGATCCTTTTTCTTCATTGCCTTCTCCTAAGCTTAACTCATAAATCAATGATCTGCCACAATGCATTCTTTTCTAGTTGTTATCCAGTGATGTAATCTGTGCATTGAACCAAAAACTCTTGTCTGTGTGGATTCTCTTGTGCTTAAGTCCCTGCTTCTGTGATAGCAGGCTGACTGCTAAAAAAAAAAAGAAATGTTTACCTAGGAAGGGAATAAAAGTTTACCCTTTAATTCAACATTGAGTAGATCAGGTATAATTGAAATCTATAGAAAATTAGGTCTCCCTTGCTAGGAAGGTCTTTCCATGTCTCGTTAACATGCGGGATGTTTTTCTCATGTGTCTGAAAGTGGGTCCATCTTGCACAGTCATAAAGCCTGGACCTTAATCTCTCTCATCTCCAGCTTTGGACCCCTCAACACTCACCACCACTCCAAATGACACTGCCATGGATACCGTGCTCCATGTGCATGATGGCATATTTGCAATTCACCTGCATCCTTACCTTGACCTTGGCAACAGGACTAGGTGGTTGAGGTGAAGATTAATGAGACAATTATTTTTACAAGGAATATAAACAGCCTGGCTCGGCTGTGTTAACAGCAGCCATGACATTTGTTGCTCCTTAGAGTCGAGGATTTTGCTCCTTGAATTCTGAGCAGTGGAGAGTCGATGTAAAATGGTCTTTGAGGGAATCACTTATGACAGAGAAAGTAAATTAAGATACAGCTTGATATCATTACAACAAACACTATTAACATTGAAGTCTCTTGAAAAATAGAAAGGTAGAGTGGAAAAAACTTCCCCCAAAGGCCTTAGCTCTGAGTTTCACACAAACCATGCAGAGGCTCAGAGCCTTAGATTCCTCATCTGTACTGTGGAAATGATCATTCATTAGACAGAAAGGAAACATTGGGATTTGCATGAGAACTAGCTCTAGCCACTCTTGTGTAATTTGGAATTCAAATCTGGAGAGAGAGTACTTTATTTAGGAGAACACCTTAATGAGTTTCTTTGAGAAGAAAAGGTGAAAACCTCCAGAGCATGGTCTGAAAAGAGAAGGTTAAAAAAAAGAGAGCGAGAGGAAGGAATTGTTCTGTACATCAAAGTGAGAAAAAATTCAAGCCCCAAATAAAGGGGTTGAGAATCATGAGACGGGAGAGAAAGGAAAGATAGCAGAGCGGGATGGGCAGGGAGAAGGCGTCTGCCACTCAATGTGGCAGCAGGTGAATGAATGAGAAACCCCCTGTGGAGAAAAGTGCTTAGTAGATTTGGATGAACAAGAGCTTCTGAATGGAACTGAAAGTGGTTTTGTGCCTGAGGTGTAATTACCTTCCATTTTCCCCAAAGTGTCAATAAAGTCTGTAACACATAACGGTTACAGTGGCCAACTGTCTTAGAAGAGCGCTGTTGACAAGACAGCGGGTAGGGAGGAGGCACGAGCAATTCCCAGTACCAGGCAGTGTTCTGGAAGCAGGCGGCAGCAGCATCCCTGTTGAGGAGGTTGCAGACCTACTCACAAGGGCCCAGAATAGAGCTTGCCACCTCTCTGTCTCCTGACTCAAGCTTGTCTTTCTAGAAATCCATGGAACCATTGGGTGGTCCACCTGAAACCCAAGGAAGGGAGATGTGAACCCTCTTTCTTGAAGATTCAAGGAAAGGTGACAGGTGTGGGAAATCTATACTTCTCAGGATTTCATCGTTGTCTTGACCACTTGCTGGGAAGGGCAGTCTCTTATGCACAGTCCCTCAATTCCCTCACATGAGAATGGGCCTTCACCCTGAAACACTTCCTTCCCAAGAGCAGTCCTCACAGCCTATGCTGGGCTTGTCACCTAGAGTGGGAATATCTTTCCCTGTTTCAGACTCAGCACGTCCCCCTTTGTTCTGCCCAAGCATATGCATGATATGGCACCTGGCCAACGGCACTGCTATATCTGTTCCCTTTGGGCAGGAGACGGGGTCCTTCTGCTGCAGCACAGAGGGTTGCGTGCAGGCCAGTGGCCCTCCATCAGCTGCCAAGGGGACCCACTGACCGTGGGAGACCAATGCCCCTGACTAGAGCTGCTCTTGCTCTGTCTCTTCACTATGTGAGCAAAGCACACTCCATCCAGGCTTTCACTACGCTGTGATCTCCTCGATGACTGCCACATCACCGTGAGCACAAGTGTGGCGGCTTCTACTCCTAAAAACAGGGAACAGATGCTACTCGCTTGATACACCTCAGAGAGATGCACTGGGGACCACGTGAAATAACAGATGTGAAAGTAATTAGGAAACTTTACAATAACATACAAAGTAGGGTACTAATGGAATAACAAATGGAGTTTTACATCTCGTCCGTGACCCAGTCTTCCAAACAAATGCAAAGCAGCAAGATTTATAGCTCACGGGTTTGTTTTAAAGGGCTATTGTAAGTCATATCTCACAGTCGTTTTGATGTGCAGATAACCTTACAAGCATATCTTATTAATCAAATGATCAGTGAGTATTTATTATTATGTGAGCAGCACTATGGAGGGATTAGTATGAAAGAAGCACTAACACATGGTTGGTGATTGAAGAGCTTATGATGAAAAATTAAACTGACAGAAATCTTGAGAACAAGAAGAGTTTATCAGACCTGGGTTCAAAGCCCAACCCTAGCATGAACTAACCGTAACCTTGAACAATCCCTTATTCTCTTCTGAGATTCTTATTTTCAGCCAAAAAAAAGCAATAAATATGTCTGCTCTGTCTTATGTGTCTCACAGAATGGTTGCAAAGAAGGAATGAGATAGATAATGCACATGAAAATCCTTTAAAAACTATGAAATAATCCATAAAATAAGGCCCCTCTCTGAAATCTTTCTTGAGTTATTATTTCTTTGTCTATCTTAAGTCTATTTGGTTAGGTGAACTCCGTGTGAGGCGCCTCATCTGCATAAAATGACTGGTGTCTTTAAACACACTCCGTGAATAAATCATTTGCCAGCATCCTTTAAGGGAGCTGCTTTTGCTCCTCTCCCATATGCCGGAGAACAGAAGGGCAAAGAGCAGCCTGGAGGGAGAAGCAATTCAGCTCAGGATCACTCCGATTGTTTTTATGTGGGGAGGAACTAGCAGAGAATACCAAACACCAGAAAATATAACTGCATACGAGTTAGCACAGAGAGATTGCAGGTGTCTTCAATGTCTTTTTTATATCTTCAATGTTTCCTTTTTATAGTTATAATGCTCTTTGTGCAATAAAAATAAGGAAGGAAAACCCCGATCCTATCCTTCGAAACACTTTACATCTCACAGACCATTTTCACACACAGCAATTTGATTGCTGTTCCAGCTCTGTGATGTCGAGAGGGTACTGCTCTTGACTCCATTTCACAGCTAAGGAAAGTAAGGCTTGGAGAGATAATATGGGCTCTACAATCAATATATTCTCTACCTCCCAGATGAAAGGGTGCTGCTCCAGGAAGAAACTGAGAAGAGCGATCTGATTAAGTAAAGGGCTTCCCGGAAGATGACACTGCCACGGGAGCCGCACTATTCTCCCTAGAGGGGAGACAAGCCCAGCACGAGTGGAGATAGGTGGGTGGGAGCACTGGGTTTTTCCAGATAAAACTTCCTGAAAGCCACAACATTTTTTTGTAATATGATAACATTAAAATAGGTCTAGGTTTTATAGAATAGAGAATTGTCCAAAAGAAGTTACTGAGAGCTGATCACACTAACAAGCGGCACCTTCAAGTTCAGCAGGTCTAGACAGCAGCCAGGTGCTGATGTGCAGGCCAACGATGGGCTCCAGGACTGAGGGGACAGAGAAAGTGGGCATTCTGAGGAACAGGACTCAGGACCAAGGCAGAGCTTACAGCTCAGAGGCTAACCCTGTTCTTGGCATAAGTTCTTTGGAATCCCTACAGCTACCATGACGGTGTTGTCATTTCTATGTGGATTAGTGCCAGAATTTTTAATATTACAAATGCACATAAAAGTGTAAGTTTCTTTCTTGATTTTTTAGAGTCTCATTTTGTCCCCCTCAGTAGAGTGCTATGGCATCACAGTTCACAGCAACCTCAAACTCGTGGGCTTAAGCGATTCTCTTGCCTCAGCCTCCCAATTAGCTGGGACTACAGGGGCCCACCACAATTCCCAGCTATTTTTTGGCTGCAGTTGTCATTGTTGTCTAGCTGACCCAGGCTGGGTTAGAACTCACCTGCCTGGGTGTATATGGCCAATGCCCTAACCACTGTGCTACAGGCACCAAGCCAAAATTCTAAGTTTCTAACTTCTCTTGAGAGTATTGTGTCAAAATTTCTGGCTTCCTGGGCCCAGGAGTCCTACACAGCAGCACTTGGCTAAAGCCTTAAACACTGCCAGGGTTCTCGCTTTCCTCCTCCCTGGGTACCCCCAGGCCATTGGCTTCATCTACCTTGTCTGGGTGGCTTCTATGAAGTTGAGTATAGGACCCCTGCTATAGTGATGAAGCGAAGATTTAGAGATGGACTGAGATGAGCATTTGGCAGCTGCCAGGACCAAAAGTCACAACAGCCAGGAAACCTATACTTGTGCTGCTCAGATTCACAGTTTATGTGTTCCTCTCTATCTCTCTTGCCTCAGACACCCAGACTGAAAGATTGGCTCTTTCCCTTCCTGAGAAGGAGCAAACACCTAGCCTAGCCATGGGCAGGAGCACCACTGGGGTCAGGCCGCAGTGACAGTTACAAGAAAAGCCAAGTAGAATCAATGAGCAGTCAGGGTCAAAAGCCATCAAGAACAAATAAAGAAACAAGAAGAAGCTGTGAGGGCCCAGCCAGACAAGGTTTGTAGTCAATCCCTCAACATGAGTGACTGACACCAGCATACCTCTGACAGCTCTGCACCCCACTCACATAGGGGCACTATCATCCGTGAAACCAAAAGTGAAGGTTTTGCAAACTAATGCCTAAGGACAAGGAGGGTGAGGTCCCTGACTGGCCTGCTGTCTCTACCAGACTTGGCAGCAGGCTTATTATACTGAAGCCCCTTCATCAAAGTGACTTAAGAAAGAAATGATTAGATCCCATTGGCATGCCTGCCTAGGTTTGCTGGTGGGAGTGCGTATTGGTGTAACTTCACAGGAAGGCAAGTATCCATAGCTGGCAGAATTGCCAAAGAACACATACTTCACCCATCTATCCTACTTCTTGGGATTTATTTTATAGATATACCTACATAGGTACCAAGTGGCATGTATACAAGTTCATTCACTGTGGTTTTGTTCATACCAGAAAAAGATTAGAAATAGTCTATTGTGTCTCAAGAAAAGACTAGTTAAATAATGTATGATATGGACAAAAAAATGGAATACTGTGTAGTTACTTTAGAAAAGAAAAATAAAATCCTTTATGATCCACCATCTGCAGTGCAACTACCACCAATATGCAGATTTTTGTAAGAACCCTCACAGGGAAGACCATTACTCTTGAGGTTGAATTCTCAGGTACAATAGAAATGTGAAGGCCAAGATCAGGGATAAGGAAGGAATTCCTCCTGGTCAGTAAAGGCTCAATCTTGCTGGCAGGCAACTGGAGGATGGATATATTTTGTCGGCCTATAATATTCAAGGAGAGTCCTTTCTTTACCATGTGTTGAGACTTGGTAATGCTAAGAAAAGGAAGAAGAGGTCTTACACTACTCTCAAGAAGAATAAGCATATGAGAAAGAATAAGAGTAAGAGAAAGAAGGTTAAGTTGGCTGTCCTGAAATACTATAAGGTGGATGAGAATGGCAACATTAGACATCTTTATCAAGAGTATCTGTCCTTCAGATGAATGTGGTGCCAGAGTTTTTATGGCTAACTATTTTGATAGATATTATTATGAAAAATGTTGTCTAACTTACTGCTTCAATAAACTAGAAGATAAGTAATTGTATATAAGTTAATAAAAGAATGAAATTTTAATGAAAAAAATGTTTAATTGAAAAAAGACAAAATCTGGCACCCTTTATGCCCTTTATCTGGATGTCATGTTGTTTACCTGTAGTCCCAGCTACTTTTAAGACAGAGGCAGAAGGACCACTTAAAGTTAGGGGTTGGAGGTTGAGTGAGCTATGATATGCCACAGTACCCTGTCAGAAAGAGATGGGGGAGAAGGAGGGAGGGAGAGACAGAGGACAAGAAAGAAAGAGAAGGAAGGAAGGAAGGAAGGAAGGAAGGAAGGAAGGAAGGAAGGAAGGAAGGAAGGAAGGAAGGAAGGAAGGAAGGAAGGAAAAGGAGAGGAAAGGAGAGGAGAGGGGAGAGGAGGGGATGAGGAGGAGAGGAGAGGAAATAAGAGGAAAGGTTGCCCATTTGGGGCATGATAGGGCAGGGGATAGTTGGGACCAGATGGGAGAAAGACATTCACTGCCACCTTTATTGTTGGGCATTTTGAACCACCTGGATACTACCAAAAACATATATGTAATTCCTTTCAAATGTCAAGTGTGGATATGGAGGCATCAGTAAGCCCAGACCTTGAGAACAGCATGGGTGGAGGCAGGGGAACACAGTGGAACCTGGCAATATAGGGCTACCATGTTCACCAACTGATTCTCAGAGCCACATGAAGTACTTGCTCTAGAACTCAGCATTGAATTACTTGGAGGTATCTGAGGGAAAGGTGAATGCCTGGCAGGGAATTTAGCAAACTCCCAAGAAACTGAATAGATAGATGACAACGGCTAGACCATGTATAAAAGTAGACACTGGCTAATAACTTGCAGCAACTGGTCCCAAAAAACAACCTACTGTCTAGTCAGCTTGCTGTCTGTATGTTAGATTGCTCTCTCTAGCTACTAGTCTAGGAAACCAAACAATGAACCCTGTAAGAAGTGCCCTAAAATGGCCAGGTCTTAATTAATAACTGACAGCTTCCCTAAATGTTGTCCCCACTTCCAAATGAAGACCAGCCACAGAAAGTCAGACACGCACCCCTAACCAATCACATAGGATGCTTTGCTCCTAAATGGCCAACCCAGCTTCCCCTGTGCCAACAACCTTCACTCTACAGCTTCTCTGATCCTCTTCCTACCTTGAGTCTCTACCAAAATGCAAATGACAGTGCCTATCTCTCTTGCAAGAGCAGCTCTGAATAAAGAGTCTTTGCCTGAACATATTTGGTTGGTTTTCATTAATTTACACACTCCTTAAGGACATCCCTATTGCTCAGGATGTGAAACATTACAATTAAAGAACATGACATTCTTATAATTAAAATATAACTAATTATTCACATTTACTGACATTAGCATTTACAAATAATTTCATCAAATTCAAGGGAAGCAGAAGAGATGGCATTGAAGGTGCTGTATGTTTATGCATAAGTGTAATTGGACATGTGAAAAGAGATCTTTTTGTTATAATTCTGCATACATTTCTTACCCCATGAGTCCCTCTGCCTTAGGGCTTCCAGGCAGTGGGTCTTGAAGCTTCAGGAAGGGGTTGGTTCCCAACAGGACAAAGTCAAAATAGATTATTGCCTGAGAAAACATTTGAAAGCTCAACATTATTCAGAAAGAAAGGAATATTCAGATTTGTTTTAGCATATGAGGAATGAACACTGGAAGACTCAGATGATAGAATTTCCTCAGAGATTGTTGGGAAGAGAAAGGAAAGAAACGAGGATGTTGAGTTCAAATTCAGGGTCATCATACTTTTGAAGAGATAATCAAGGTTTATTATAAGGCCATAAGGATGGGGCCCTAATCCAATATTATTGGCATCCCTGTAAGGAGAAGAGGAGATGCCAGAGTGTGCACAGAGGAACTGGCCGTGTGAGGACACAGTAAGAAGCATCCATCTGCAAGCCAAGGCCAGAGGCCTCCCCGGAGACCAGCTCTGCTGGCATTTGATATTGGCCTTCCAGCCTCCAGAACTCAGAGAAGATGAAGTTCTGTTGTTGAGGCAGAACCTGGAATATGCTATTTTGTTATGGTAGCCCAAGCTGGCTAACGCAACCCCAATGTCACCATAGACCATTGCTGGGTGTGATGTCCCATGCAGGATCCCAGAGGTTGCCACCTGCACCAGTGAGGGGGACTTGGATGTGCTGCCATCTCTGATGGTCCAGCAGAAGTCTGGGGGTCCCTAAGGATGAGGAAATATTAAAACTGGATTCAAAAAGTGGGAGCCAATGTCTACAACAGTGAATAGTGGCACATCAAACCATCTGGACACCTCACTGGTCTCCACACCAGGTTCACACGTACCAGTTCTGCCTCACTGTGCCAGCAGCCAGGGAGTCCCCGGAGAAAGTCTGTGGATGTGAGGGCACCCAGTCTTCCCTCTGCTGCTCTGAGCAACTAAATTGCATCTCTCCCTCTGGATACCCAGGGGCCATGTTGTCCAAAAGAAGGCATGGAGGCATGGAGTGGTAGCTTTTATTCCAAAGAAACAAAACTACCTAGAGAAAGTGTTCACCTGATTGGCTCAGGCTAAGATGACAAGTCGAACAGCATTAAGGCCCTTCTGGGGCTCCCTGCCTCTCATAGAAATGGGTCTTATGAAGAAAAGTCATATAGTAAAGGGAAAGATGAGGAAAACACATTTTTCTGCACATCAGAGTGTGAAAAAAGAAATTCGTTACTCTGCCAGCTCTGTTTATGAGCACATACATCTGTATCGGTGTGTACATACATCTATTTTGTGTAAGACCTTCCTGTGCCTTACGACCAGGCTATCCATTTCAGGGAAGCATTGAATGCTGCCTAAATTTTTTTTTTTTTTTTGAGACAGAGCCTCAAGCTGTCACCCTGGACAGAGTGCCATGGCATCACAGCTCACAGCAACCTCCAACTCCTGGGCTCAAGCGAGTCTCCTGCCTCCGCCTCCCAAGTAGCTGGGACCACAGGTGCCCGCCGTAACGCCCGGCCATTTTTTTTTTTGGTTGCAGCCATCATTGTTGTTTGGCGGGCCCAGGCTGGATTCGAACCTGCCTAAATTTTTGAAGACTTTTCTCCCCAATTTAGAATTCCCTGGAAGCCTCTGATAGCAATCTTCCATCTGCATTCAAAGCATTTACCACCCCCATGTGCTGATAGGGAACAGCACTAGGATGCTGCTCCCGCTCCAACCCGGAGATAAGCTTCTTGCCTCGTTTGTCCCCTTCCTGCTCCTCCAGAGTGGAAAACCTCACTCCCCTGGGGCCACGCTGCCCATGCACTGAAAACAAAAGGACGAAATCACTTATCTTCTGGTTCACCTTTCCCACAAACTTCTATACTATTTCCAGGTGCAGAGAATGTGAAGACCATGAACCTCACTGCAGGTCACAGAGAACAGAGCAGAGAGAGCAGATGAGAAGGACAGCTTAGATCACCATGATACCATTTGGTTTTTGTTTTACCTTTTCAAGGCAGTTTCATGTGGTTCACAGCCTAGAAGCCATCAAAACAAAATGTAAATATCATTTTAGAATAGGTTTCTGTTGACATTAAGCAATCAACAAGAATGTATGGGTCCCTGTGCCTCAAGGAAAAGGGGAACAATCTCAAGGTGCCAGGCCCCCATCTTGTTGGGATCTGCCTCAGCTCAGACTTCAGGAGGATGCTGGCGTCCATGCCAAAGAGGTCAGCTCCTGGAAGTATAGCAAGAAAATCCTAACATAAGAACTGGTGGGAGAGGCAAAGCCAGGAGGCATCAGTAGGAGAAATGGGACAATGCAGCAAGGAAGTACCAGGTTTCTAGAAAGCAAGTGGAAATGCAGGTGCAGGGGAGATGGATGAGGGTGCAGAGCAGGTCAGGGGGAGTTCAAGATGGATTCACAAGCCCTGGATTGTGGTCCTTCTGCTTTGCTTTTGTCTGGGTTGTTTCCTGTCCCTGTGCTGGGACAGGACCTTCCAGGGGCCCGATGGCGCCACTGCCTCATAGTCTAGGGAGGACACAGAATGTTGACTAGCAGAACCAAAGTTAGTTTGCAGGGCTGCACATGATGACTTACAAGTCACTGGAAGAAGGGAGGAACATTGCACCAGGAGGTCCAGGGAAGGCTTTGTAACAGCCACACTCGAGCAGGGCTGGAAAGTTGAAAGTTAGTGGCCTCACTGCAATGTTCTTTTCATGACCCGGAAAGGACAGGTCCTCAGTGAAGCCCAGAACACCTTGGTCCTCTGATATCTCCCATACAGAATGGCCCAAACCTACTCTGTATAGTAAGGTAGACACTAGCCACATGTGATTGAAATAAAAATGGAAATTTATTTAAATTAAATTTAAAACCTGATTTCACATGTGGCTAGTTGCTACCTATTAGCACACACAGTGGGCATTTCCATAAGCCCATTAGAACAGAAGGTTCTATTGGACAGAAGGGGCCCAAACAAAATATTTGTCATAGCAATTCAATATCTATCAACTGGCAGTCAGAATATATTAAAACATTAAGTTGGGAAGATATGAAAATAATTTTAATTTTAACAAATCGTGAAGTAAATACTTTTAGTTACTAAATCATAACCTAAAGGAGCAGCCCAAGAAAGAAACAGTCCAGAATTCCTGTGTTTGAAAATTCAGAATGTACCTAATATTCATAAAGAGTTCCACTGGTTTTCCTTGATTCTCTCCTACTAATGTGTATGACAAATATGGGAAAAAAATCATGTTTACAGGAATCACAAAAATAGCATCCCACTCACCAGGGAAATTTTGAAGATTATGCTTTTTTGTTTCTGCCCACACAGTTACTTTGTGTAGAACACAGCTATTCATTTATAAATGATTCCTGATGTTTGGGTGACCGCTGGGGTGGTCTGCAGACATCATCCCCATTAGCAATTCTAAATGTTTTGATAGATACCTGAGTGGGTTCATGCTTGAATCAGGCAGGGCCATCCTTTGGCTCCAAATACAGACCTACAATGTACCTGTCATATTTCACACTCATAAATCAGCCAGAAAGGTTTCAAAACTTCCACCTTGGATTTGGCAAACGATGTAATGGAGAATGATAAATGACCACACGGCTGCTGATAAAGCCACCTGCAGCTCATCGGCAGGATCAGAAACCCAGCCCTTCAAAGAGCAACCCTGTTGATCTCAGATGAAAGGAGAAAAGGCACAGAAAAAAATCCAGACATATCTTTCAGTCCGTTGTCTACTGACTTCCTTCAGGGAAAAAAACCAACAACAATAACTTACTCAGTGACATGGTACAATATATTATGTCCTTAGTCACTTTACCGGACACCCCTCTAAGTCCTTCAATCACTAGATCGCTTGTTAGTGTGTGTGTTTTCTATGGATGAAATGATTTATCTTTTGAATATGATTCTCTCCCCACGTCATGAATGTGCAGAATAATGATTGATTCTGAACTCTGGTGTCTGGGTTGGCTGGATTTCTTTTTATTGCAGCTCCACGTCGGTGGGGGGTGGTGGTGGTGAGGGGACAGTGAAAGACTGGAGATGTTCCCTTGGGATCCCCCACAGGATGGCCGTTATTATTACTGGATGCCACTTGTCAATTGCTCACCATGTGCCTGGCACTGTGCTAAGCACCTTTCACATATATTCTCAGTTGATCATCATAACAACCCCCTGGGGAGGTGTCACTATTGTCCACAGGTGGAGGAGGAGGAAACTGAGGTACAGAGAACCGGAGTCATAAAGTGGCAGAGCCAAAACTCAACGAGGTATGCCATACACCAAACCTAGCCTCTTGCCCAGCAAACTTCACTAATCTCAGCAAAGCTAAGAGTTATTATCTCCCCAGAGAAGAAAGATGAAAATAAAAGGAAACCAAGCTTGACCCTCCCGGGGAGGTGTCTGAGAGGGTGTGCTTCACATCACAGTAGTAATGATGCCCACCAGAGCTTTGGGAGTTTTCCTATTGTTATTTAATTGATCAAGGAGTTCACCTTTTTGACCACTTGCTTCTCTTTCTCTATGGCATAGAGAAATCACAGGGATTTCATATTGTTTTGAAGACAATAGGATGAGAGAGGAGAAAAAATGCTACATTCTTGACTGCAGTTTCATGAGGAAGGGTGGGCCCTGTGCCAGGGGCCTGCAGGAGAAAAGAGGAGAGAGAAGGAGCAGACCCCTCAGAAAGGCCACAGGGGCAAGAGAAGCTGGGGGACTAACAATTCCCAGTGATACTCCTCTGGGCAGAGTAGATTTACATCATGCCAATAGGTCAGGTCAACTGTGGTTGGCCAGTCAATTTCTTCAACTAACTTGTTGATGCCTGCAATGCCAGTAGGAAGGCTTTCCATTTAGTGTAAGACTTCCTATTAAAATAAAAATATGGCTGGTGGGATAATATGACTTTATGCAAGAAATAGTAAAAGGGCTATTTGGTATGTCTGCATGTAGAAAAGATCTACAATAAAACAAATTTGGGTACAAATTGTGGCTCTGCCACTTAACCAGTCTGTGGCTTGGGGGATGTTATTTCATCCATGTTCTCATCTGTGATTGGGATGTTGCCTACACATTGTCATTTTATTTTGAGAGTTAATGATCTAACATATTGAAAAGCCCTGGTCCATAGTAGGTGCACTTATTGTTTTGGCAGAAGAAGAAACACGTATTACAATTGGAAACCACTGCATGCCATGTGCGTTTACAAAAGTTTTCTTCCCTAATCTTCATAGCAACCCATTTCCCTAGAGAGGTTGAATAATTTGCCTAAAATCATACAGCTAATCAGCAGTGGGGTCAAAATTCAAACCCACAAGATTTGCTTCCAGTTTGGTGCTCCTTCCACTATAGCATAGAATCTCTCAAGAAGGAAAAGTGTAAGAAGGGAAGTGGTTCTCGCTGGTGATCTTATCCAACTATGCCACATTTGTGGCCATCTTGCCTGCATGGAGAATGAATTGTACAATAGAAACTGCAGTCTGAGTGACCTCCTGAGTTTCTCTGCACCTCTCAGAACCTCTGACTCCATTCCAGGTGGGCAGTATTCACTATGTCATTACAGAATAACAAGCAGACCTATGAAGAAAACACCAGAACTAACTGGGCCTGGTTTGCTACAGATTTAAGTTTTATGGCTGAGCAAATTGTGAAATGAATTAAACTAAAGATGTGTCACACGTCTGACTTCATGGTTCTTGGGCATTGGTGTATTCTTTGAGATCCTTCTCCAGGTGTGCTGGATCATGAACGAAAGAGCAGAAATGCCAGTGCACATAACAATGAACTTTCCCACCAACACGAGCAGGGAGGGAGTACAGGGACGGAGGAGGGAATTAATATTCACTGGATGCCAACCATGTACTAGGCACAACATTAGGCTGTTCATGTCTTTTATCTTTATGCACCGTCTCTAGTCGTTTTTAGGATACTTTTTTTACACAGTAAGTTGGAACACTGGTATTTGTAACTTAGCTCTTGCTCTTGTCAAATGAGTCCACTTTTGTCAAATATGAAAGGAGGCTCAAAGTGACTTTTAGCTGGGATTGTGACAGGTCTGACCACCTGGCAAGGCAAGGCTGCCAGAGGCTTTTCTGAAAGCTCTCTGATAAATTTTCTAAAAGATAATTCATGCTAAAGAGGTTGAAGGAGAACAGGCACATGTTTGTTGAATAGCTAAGATCCATGCTCACCTCTTTCTTACTGAAAGAACCCAGATATTGACAGAGGTGTCAATATGCCTACCTGAACATTTGTTTTCCCATCTTTCCCTGAAGATAGGATCACATGACTGAATTTTGGCCAATAAGACATAAGCAGAAACCTTCATAGAGATTCTAAAAAAATCCACTTTCCAAATAAAAGGGAGACATGGAAGTGGTGCAACCTTCTCCACCTTCATGATGCCTTAGATATAGGTATAATGTCCACAGTGGAAGCAGCCACCTTATGACCATGAGGCCCCAGTATAAAGACCAAGAAGATCATGAGGGTGACAGAAAAGTTGGCACCAAAATCTTCCTACAGACTCCTTATTACATGGCAAAATAAAATCCTCATTGGTTTAAACTCCTGTTGCTGGGTTTCCCTATCACTTAAGGCCAAATATATTTATAACAGATATGCCCAGCAGTAAGGCCTTTCTTTGATAAGAAAGGAGGTTCTCATATAACATGGACCTGTTATCTTTATCTGTCTCCTTTGCAGAGGATCTATAGACAAAATAAAAATTAGCAAGGCTACTTCCCTGGAAACACTATGTAACAACACAACTTGAAAGGGAGAGAGATGGTATGAGTTAGGGCTCTTTAGTTTCAAAATGATAGAAAATGAACCAAGACAGGCTTCAGAGCCACATAACTGTCAATCGAAAGGTGGTCAAACTAGAGGCACACTGGATCTAGGCACCCGGGCAATGTTGTGGGGACTGGGTCTGTCCACTCCACTCTGGGTTGACATCGCTCTTGAAAAGGCTTTCTCTTTGTTGCACCCACGTAGTTCTGGTCTTAACTTTCTCATAAATCCATGCCCAGCAGATAAGGGAACACTTCTTTCCCGGTCATGCAATAAAAAATTGAACTTCATTTGCCTGGCTTGGGTCACATGCCCATCCTTGGAACTTGGGTAGGAGCTGGGAGAATCATGCCTACTTAAAGTATGTGGACTGATTATGGGTACTGGTGGTTTCCCAAGGAAAACAGATTCCCAAAAGGTAAAAGGGATGTGTGGTAGGCAAATTACACCATCCACTGATGAGATGCTCTTCCCAGCCCTATTACTTACTGCATAGAGAAATCCCACAATTCAGTTGTGGTGGTAACACCACTTGCTCCCTAAATATGGCAACACAATAAAATCTAAGAAAGAAATAGTAGTGGCCACAGAAATAGGCTATTTGTGGGAGCACATGTAAGACGTTACCAGTCTCATATCTTAAACATTAGGAGCTAGAAGGTAAAGCCTGTGCTGTCTGGGTTGTCTACTGATATGACTCTGTTAGGAAGACAGGTAAAAACCTGGGTCTCCTGAGGAAGGAGGACAGGGAGGAGGCCCCTGGCCTCCATCTCAGCACCACCCACCTTAGTTCTATCCCAAGTCATTGCTTACACACAGGGGAGAGGGGACCTGGTCAATCAGAACTTAGCATGCCAACTGCAAAAAGGATGTGGAAGACCCTTTAGCCCACCAGATGAGCCTCATAGGTACAAGAGTCTTGAGGGGACCTAGAACAGCCTTAAGGCTGTTATTAGCCTGAATTAGCCTTAAGGCTAATTATCTTGTTATTAGCTTAAATCCAGTTTATGGTCCATATCCCTCAGAGAGGCTCATAGGTGGTCCAAATGCACAGTAAGAGCCTCTGGTTCCAAGGTGACCTCTGAACTATGAAGGAGGCCTGATCCAGACAGTATCAAACAGAACCACCACCACAGCCCATGCCTCTTTGCCTCTTTGCCTTTTTCTCTGAAGATGAAGGCCCATTCCCTATCTGTGTTTCCCTGTCTACCTAACCCTATAAACCTTCTTACTCTGTAAACATATCTTTCTCTTCCATAATAAACTTTTTTTTCTCACTTGCCTTACTTTAGGGTGTCTGCTCATTCTTCAGCCAAGAGCACTCCAAGAACTGAGGACACAGTCCCGAAATTCTGATATTTTGGAAGATAGACAACTGTCTTGAAACCCAACAACTCCATTTGTCCTCACAGGCCTGTAAGAACAGTGAACTAACAAACACGGGATGCTCACCATGTGCAGGGTAGTCAGTGGGCTAATTGACTGTGAAAGAATCAAAGACTAGAAGACACATCAACCCCCCAAGTTTATACAAATGTTTTTATTGAAACATAGCTAATTAACACAAAGCCAAATATACAGAGAACTGGTACTAGTTATGCAGAAAGAAAATACAAATGAAGGCTGAGAGTGTCAAGGAAGAATCCATGAGGAAAGAATGAATGTTGAGGACATTAAAAGAGGTATTTCCTTGTTAGGAAAAGAACACCCTTCTACAAATCAAAACCTTTCTCTTGCAATTTCTCCTTTCCCAGTATCTCCAAACCAGAAGTGCAAAGACCATGTTTGACATTCCAAAATTTACCTACTTCTCAGGACCGGCCCCCCCCCCCCTGAGGTGAGGACACTCCTAATGGACTCTAGAAAGGCAGAGCTAACCATGTGGGTGGGCCAGGGCTATCCTTCCTCGTCAAGTAAAAAACCCCAAAGGTCACACAGGGAACACAACACAGAGCCAGGCCACAGGCCTCCTGCTCTTCTCTGATGGGATAAAATAAACTCAGGCCGTGGAAGGAGACAGATGGGCCATGACTCAAAGGATGTGTGGGGTTAAAATAAGGTGAAGGAGGCCCAGGTATGTTTTGTTAAGATGAAGGAGACACAGGCATGCTTCACTGCTAAGTGAAGGTCCCATATGCACTGTGCCTGGTCTAGAGGGAGCATTGATTGGAACAGGATTCCTGAACAGGCTGGAAGGCATAGCTCAGACCAAGGAGGATTTTAGCAGCTCTTATTAGCCCAGATAGAGGCTCAGTGGTCAAGAGCAGGGATCCTGGAGTCCAAATTCAATTGAGCTGGCTCAAGTCCCTGGTCACCAGTAACACTGGTGCAGCTGGGTAACATTGGGTTCTATTTCTTCATCTATAAGATAAGAATTTTATAGAATTCTATAGTAAGAATTTTACTTCCATCATCAAATTGTATTGAAGACTATGTAAAATAATACATACAAAAGGTTTAGCCTGGTAGAAAAGAGTGTACTGTAAACCCTAAGACATGTATGTTATGTCATACTCAGAAGTGAGAGTACATCATACTCATACTCTCTCTAAATAAGTAGATCTTTACGTACAAGCATGAAAAGATGTGACACACATACTGAGTTTTTTTACAGAGTAAAATGTATAATAGAATATCATTAAAAATCCATATAACTGCAGTGGATTGAAAAGCATGACACATGTATAAATCCCTAAGCTAAGAAGAAAAAAACCTAAGAAGTTAAAAAAAAAAAATTCAAGGATGCTAAGGAACCAACTACTTATTTTGAAAATAGGATAAAGTCAAGTATCTCTTCTAATTCCCTATACAAACTGCACTTGAAGTAATCAAACAGTTAAAAGTTCTCAGAATATTCTAGCTAATAAAAGAGAAAGAATGGGATTTGCATATCATCATTTGGGAACCCCCAAATAATAGTCGGAGTTCTGAACATCAAAGGGTGAGGAAGACTCTTGGAAAGTAGGCACCTGCTAATAGGAAAACACAACACCTCCTGCAAAAGGATCCTAACAAAAAATCAAACCCGAATCTGGTCCTACCGTTAGAGGTGATCACCAATTTACAAGAAAAATAAGGACAGAAGAACATGTTCAGTATCACCAAAGAAATCCAGACTATAGAAAACTCTTGGGACAGCCTTGTTTCTCAAGAACTAAAGAAAAAAAAAAAACTCCCTATAAAAAGCTGTAATTACAAAGGAAAGAAGCTAAAAGATTGAAAGGGATTAAAAAGTTACTCCATTGATACGTGTGGAATGAATTTGGATCCTCATTCTAACAATCAAACTATTAAAAGAAACAATGAAAATACTGGAGAAATGATACTACAAACTAAATATTCAAAATATTTAAGACCTGGTATTAATTTTTTTTTTTTGGCTGTTTTTGGCCAGGGCTGGGTTTGAACCTGCCAACTCCAACATATGGGGCCAGCGCCCTCCCCACTGAGCCACAGGTGCCGCCCAAGACCTTAATTTTTAACATGCTTGTCTGGCGTTAGGGTCCCTCAAGGCAGTCTCTGACCTGAGAATTCATAGGGCAAGATAATGCCTCTGGGAAGATCTGATAGGAAGAGAGGGAAGGAAGACAGATAGGGAAAAGAGGAATCATGCAAAGTCCCAGCCTCAACCTGATCCTACAAAGAGCTTTAGAGCAGAAATGACAAATGTCTCACCCTGAGACTTGGGAGCTGGGCCTTCCTAGCTGAGCACCAGTCCTTGACCACCAGAAAAGGGGAGGATATGGAAGTACTTCTGGCTCTTAGTGGGTATTCTACAATCACCTCTCCTGGAGAGAACCGTCTTAATTTAAATGTGGCAAAGCCAGCAAAATTTCCCCAAAGCCTGGGGCCTTTTATGCAAATCAACCCCAGCAGCCTAGGACTGGCCCAAGCCTCCTGAAGCATTTATGCAAAACTAGAGCTAAAAATAACATTTCTTTAAGCATTTTTTAATGGAAATCTTTCAAAAATATTTTATATCACAGAACTAAGTCAAAGAAGAAAGTATACTAAACACAACTTAAACTTTTTAAATGACTTAAGGTGACCTAAAATATGTTCCATAGAATACAATTTCCAGAGAAGACTATAGGTGCTATGTGACGAGGGATCTCCTATCAAGTTAGTATAGATCTCCAGTAGATTTCCCAAACCAGTAACACATGTCCTTGATTCTCAGATGCACATTTATTTTCCCATTTTGGCATCTCTGAAATCCAGATGTATCTTTTAACACATCTGATAAAATAGAGGCCAAGTAACTAGAACTCTATAAAATTTCATGCCAAGAGTCCAAGTCCATTCTAAACAAGCTCAGTAAGAATGGAGAGGAAATAAAATCTGAAGTTTTACCCTGTGCCCTGCATTGGGCTTGGTTTTCAAAGTGGTTTCCACCAGCTACAGAGAGGCTGCTCCCATCTCCCTGCCAAAGAGTTTGAAATTTTATTTACTAATGCCAGACGCTGAGGGTGAGGTTGGAGGGGGAGCCCAAGCATCGTAACCCCTTAGGCCAGTGCACCCCACCTGCCTGGGAAGCAGAGGCTCCTCTAGAACATACCCTCAGCCTTCACTGGCCCATCCACAGGCCTCTAGGCAGCCTCTACCCAGGCCCAAGTGTTTCACAACTTAATACCAAAGTTCTCCTGTGGTCTTGCCTTCTTCCATATTGTCACTTCTCCCTTTTCTTTCCAGATACCTAATCCTGCTTCACAAAACATTGTCACCTCCTGCAGGTGGAGTCACTTAACCAAGGCTGACAGGATAGAGGAAAACTGTGAATCAGTCAATAAACTGTAAATAACAAGCCGAAGTTGTCTTGAGGGTTATAGACTTGCTTGGACCTCACACATGGCTAGTGAGAAGGTGGGGGCTGGGTGATGGGGCAGAGGCCAGGAGATTCACTTTTAGGCTTGACCTTGACAGGTGTCTATCAGTGGTCACACAAAGGAATGTCATGAAGTTGGTTTCAATGCAGACAGTCCTATGTGAGGAGCTCCTATGGCAAGGGCTGAGAGGTAGCCTCAGGGGTTAGGGCTCAGCGTCCACCTGGAGCTGGAGAGCCAGAGAGAAGGGAGTGAGGCTTTCAGGCCTGGCAGGAACAGAGGGACACTCCCTACAGTTGTTAGGAGTGAAGTAGGACAGACAGAGGCCCCATCTTGTGATTCAGACCAGCTCAGCTACTGGTCAGTGAGAATCACACAGGACTGAGAGTCTCCTTGTGTGAAGGCAGAGACCCCCAAAGCCCTGTAGAGTCAGGTCGGTCCCATGGATCATCAGGCAGAGGTCAGATGCCTGGGCAGTACTGAGAGAGCGAGACCCACTCCCACCACTCAGCCCCAAGGCTCACCAGTGTGGATTCATTAACCGCACTAGAGGCCAGCCCCACCCGAGGCTGGCAGAGCCCAGGTGAGCAGGCTGAGGAGATGCAGGACAGCAGCGGCCCTTGGTCAGCCCTGCCACCCCGTTCCCATTATCAACCCAGAAGTGGCTGACTCCAACTGCAGGAACATGCTGGGACAATTGTCCACCAACTCGCCCTCTCCTTGGCCCAAACTGGCTTGGGTCCACTTGCACTGCAGCCAACCTCCAACAGGAACAGCGTGGTGACCATCTGGTCGCCTATTCATCAGATGCTGAGCCAGGGCCAGCCTGAGACTCTCTGATCTTGACTTTTCATTTCTAGTTTCACCAGGGGAATTGTCTCCCCTGAGGTGATACTGGAGTTGAAGTGACAAAGAGGCAGAGAGGAGGAGATAGAAGTTTGATCGTGTCTGAGTTTGACCCTCATCTGACCGCAGAACTCCCTTCAAAGAAACTCTGGACGAAATCTCTTTCTGCCTGTGGAGAGGAGGCACACGACACACATCTTCACTCCTCCTCCCCTGTCCAGCAGCAGCCAGACCACAGCATCCTCACCCGAGCCATGCAGGGCCCAACCTGGGCCTGCTCCCCCATCTCACCTCCCTCATGGCCGTCCCACTCCTGGCCACCCTCAGCACGGGAGCCGGCTCTTCAGCAACAGCCCACCCGGACCTGGACCCCCACCACTTGGTTAAGGAACAAACCTCACTGACCGCATGTTGTGCACTGGCCTAAGAACTTCACAAATGTTAACTCATGTAACCCTTGCCATAACTCTGTGAGATAGGTACTGCGATTATCCCCGTCTTACAAACTGAGGAAACTGAGGCAGAGAGAGGTAATTTGCCCAAATGTCCCCAGAAGCCACATCTTACACGCTGCAGGTCCTCATTAATTACTGACCAAATTGACATCTTACTGACTATGTGAGTGTGTGTGTGAAGACAGAGAAAGGGGACTCCCCAGTTGTGTGGGCACCCGGGAAACTTCTCCTCCATTACTACAAAAGAGCCCAGGTTGTGCATAGAGCTTCTCATCGGGAAGCAGTGCTCACAGGCATCCTCTTGCTCTTGTTAGGGTCTTTCGTGTTTAATGAGGGATCTGTATGGCTTGAGCAGGGGTTTTCTTAAGAGGCAGAGTAGGTGACATCTTGAGGACCCTCTAAACAGCTATTTATTCCTAGTGCACAGCATGGCAGGTACTTTCCCGATATTACCTCATTAAACCCCTCAACAGTACAGTGATGCTAGTTTTTATTATACCCATTTTAGAGCTGAGGAAACTGAGACTCATCAAGACATGACTCCACTACTGGGAACTGATCAAACTAAAAAGCTTCTGCACAGCCAAGAACACAGTAAGTAAAGCAAGCAGACCACTCTCAGAATGGGGACAAGATATTTGCAGGTCATGCCTCCAAATAAAGGTTTAATAACCAGAATCCACAGAGAACTCAAACGTACGAGCAAGAAAAGAACAAGAGATCCCATTGCAGGGTGGACAAGGGACCTGAAGAGAAACTTCTCTGAAGAAGACAGGTGCATGGCTTACAGACACATGAAAAAATGCTCATCATCCTTAATCATCAGAGAAATGCAAATCAAAACTACTTTGAGATATCCTCTAACCCTAGTAAGATTAGCACACATCATAAAATCCCAATACCAGAGATACTGGGGTGGATGTGGAGAAAAAGGGAACATTTCTGCACTGCTGGTGGGAATGCAAACTAAAAGGGTCCTTTTGGAAAGATGTTTAGAGATAGAGATCTAAAAATAGATCTGCCTTCGATCCTGCAATTCCTCTGCTAGGTATATATCCAGAAGACCAAAAATCACATTATAACAAATATATTTGTACCAGAATGTTTATTGCAGCCCAATTCATAAGTGCTAACTCATGGAAGAAGCCCAAGTGCCCATTGACCCACAAATGGATTAATAAATTGTGGCATATGTACATCATGGAATATTCTGCAGCCTTAAAGAATGATGGAGACTTTGCCTCTTTCATGTTTACATGGATGGAGCTGGAACATATTCTTTTTGGCAAAGTATCTCAAGAATGGATGAAAAAGTATCCAAAGTACCCAGCCCTACTATGAAACTAATCTATAGCTTTCATATGAAGGCTATAACCGAATTATAGCACAAGAATATGGGCAAGGGTGTGGCGGGACCACACCTACCATGCATCTTAGAAAGGTACAGGTGAAACTTACTAAATACAAAATATAAAGGTCTTAACACAATAACTAAGAAAATGCCATGAAGGCTATGTTAACCAGTTTGATGAAATATTTCAGATTGTATATGAAACCAGCACATTGTACCCCATGATTGCATTAATGTACACAGCTATGATTTAATAAAAAAGAAAAATTATATGACTCACCCAGGGTCCCATAAACATGGCCTATGTGACTGTAAACCGAAAGGTCTTCACTATTCATGTTAGATGGTAAGCCAATGAAGAATGAAGGTTTATTGCCCTTATTTGTAAACATATTAAAAGAGCTTAGCAAATGGGCCGAGACGAAAAATAACAATTCTCAATTGTTTGGAAGACTTTGGAAAAAAAATAGTTAATCAAACATTTCTTGGGAATATATACATTGGTACACATTTTCTGGAGTGCAATTCAACATAAAAGCCCTTTAAAAAGTGACTATGGTTTAATTCTTTAATCTCATTTCTAGGCATTTTGCCTAAGAATATAATTGGACAATTATACAGACAAATGTGCAAAGCTGTTTGTTACAGAAGTTATTTCAATAGTGAAAATCTGGGGAAACGAACCAACAGTAGGTGATTGGTTAAACCATGTAAGGGGTGACAAAATGCTTACACATCCATAGAAACTGATGCTTATAGACCAGTTCACTGACAAGGAATGACACATATGATTCTGGTTTTGGTTGAAATATGCAGGTTACAAGACCAAAATAATCAGTATCTTAATGAAAAATTAAAACCTAAAGACAACCCACCCAAAATGTTAGTGATGGTTTTTTTCTACGTAGTGAGATTTTAAATAATATTTTCTCTATTGCTTAGCTGCATTTTCCCTATAAAAGCAATATTGTGAAATTTTCTAAAAAGTAAAATAGTATATTCCTAAAGGAGGTCCTGGAGCACAGAAGAGGGGAAGCCTCTCTCAGGCATGATGTGGAAGAATGAATAGCAGGGCTTTCTGTCTTGAGTTGCACCAGAAAATCCCCTGCCTCTACCCACCACCCCCAGCTAATTTCCACCAAGATCCATCCTGGCCTGCAACTCAAGTTCAGAGGAAAATGGATGAGAATGATATAAAAAGGCAAATTAACCCAGAAATCATAAAATCCTTAAAATTGAACCAATCTTGAAAGCAAATGGAGCAGAATCATTTGATAGGGAGCTTCCCCCCTGTGGCCACTGGGAGCCTCAGCACAGGGGAGGGGATAGAGACACCTGCATAGTCTCAGGTCACCCAGTTTCTCAGGTAGTTCCACAGCCCAGATCTGTGAACAGCCACACCTAACTGCTGGGAGCTCCAGGTTCTTGGCAGCTGAGTGCACTCACCTGGAACGCCAGAGGGGATTAGACTCCGAATGCCAAGATCTCCAGGGGCTCAGAGAGAAAGGGCTCATTTCATATCTTGCCAACAGAAATGTGACTGCTGGCAGTGTTTTGGTAAAGCCATCTGGAAGTGTCTACCAAGATTGATGGCTTATGTGTCTTCCAGCCTGGAAGGTTTACTTCTGACAAGTTTCCACAGAAATGACAGCAAGAGCTCAGGAGCACGCGGGTCAGATGTGGTGTTTGAAGCGTGCACCACATCCTACTTCTAATTCCTTCTTATTGTAGCCCTGGGATATGTAAGGTGACAGTAAATAAAATGACAAACTTGAGGGAGGGTGGCAATCGCAAGTTGGAAGTCAGGAGATATAGATGTATCCAGGCGGGATGGGGGGAGCCAGGTACCATGGGTTCAAGGAGCTGGATCCAATCTCAGGGCAGGAGGGCTGGAGTTTTGAAATGAACCGGACTTTGTTCTAACCAGGCCTGGAGAGACTTACAGGAAGATGTGTGCTCATAGGGAGCCCTGGACGTGGGAGGCAGAGCCCACCACACCCCACCACACCGCATAGGCCGGCGGGGAAAGCAGGAGGGGTGCCAGGAAGCAGACAGCGAGGGGAAATCAAGGGCAGACACCTTTATCATGGTTTTCCTGGGAAGGAGCAGCTGAAGAGGGGTAAATAAGCTTAGGATCAACTAGTTTGAATAATTTGGGGGCTCTGGGTCATAGGCCCTGTTCTCGGGTATGTAGTATCTGGTGTTGGGGAAGTGATCAGTTCAGAGTATAAGAACTGAAGATAGAGGGGGAAGGAGTATGGGGCTGGGTTGGTGTGGCTTGAAAGGGAGTTGGCTCTACTGTCCTAGGGATGGGCTAGCCCTGGGAGGGGAATCTCTCCTGGGTCAATAAGGCCTCAGGTGCCAAAACACCCAAATGAAAAGATTTAATTAGCACAGGTCACAGGCCCAAGGTATTCATGGACTTCAGGACATCTGGGCCTAAAGAACCAGGTGGACCACCACTCGACTTGCAGAGACAGGATCAAGGCCAGGTCCATGACCAGCAGGCAGGGCCCCTGCAAGGGGAGAGGGAAGCAGGAGGGACACTAGCTACTTCTGAAGCTTCTAATGGTGGGTGGGGAACTTAGTGGCAAGTGGAAGAGACTCTCAGGGACTTTAACTCTAGGTTTGGGAATGTGACCTCATGCCAGGCAGAGGCCCAGTATAAAATGTGACCAATCATTTTCTCTCCAGGTACTTCTCTCTGGGTTTATCCTGCAGATAGAAACTGAAAGGGAATACAAGCAGCCAATAGGGAGAGAGAAAATATTTTCCTCTTGTGCCAAAAGCAAATTCCAGGGAGGTGGGTGGCCTGGGAGCCTGAGAGGTAGGTCAGAAAATGCAGCATGCTCTGAGTGGGAAGTCTGACTTCTAATAATGCATACACATGTGAAAAGGAGGCTGGCTCGCTGCCCCAACCCAGTCTAGGTTGACCAGGCCTTGGGTCTCACTGGTGGGAGCACTACCTCCCTCCCCCTGGTTACTTCCTCAACAGTGGAAATTAATATTGCTGAGATTTTTAAAGACGAAAACTCAGGCCAAAGAAAGTCTATCTGTGGCACGGTGTTGGGAACGTAACAGAGAGAAGGAATTTGTCTCCATCTCAGCCAAAAGCTGGGCCTTATTTAAAAGCCCAGAAGCAGACACCGACCTGGTGCTGTAACGACCACATTTGCCAGTCAAGAAAAGAGTGCAAATGGCTCCTTTGGGCCACAACAGACTTACTTAATATGCGCAAAAAATCTCTTAACTATGGAGACTGTGTATCTGCCACCAAGCCCACACTGCTTCATGTAGCACCAAGACCCTGGCAACAGGCCCTGGGCACTGGCTGAGGCAACACCTGGAAGCCCTTGGCATGGGGAGCCCCTTTATATCCCGTGGTTTTTCCTGAAAAGGCTGATGTTTCCACCTCGGCCTTAACACCCTGCTCACCCCTAAGGAGATGCTTCGTGACTCGAGGTGGCCTTCCACTTGCCTAAATTAATGTGTCTGTGCTGAGCTTCTGCTTCTCCCTCTAGGTCACTGTGTGCTCACCACTTGCTCACCAGAAGGGTCATCAGCAAGAACCCCTCCTCCAATGGGACAGAGGAGCTGAGACATACCCCCCGATGAGTAGGGCTAATGTGCCCACCTGGAGCCAGGGCCCAGCTCTGGGTTCTCCCTGCTCCTTTCCCAGGTGTTGAAAAGGCTATGGGAGGTAGCTTTTAAAAGGGTTTCTTAGGGCAGTGCTTCTCAGACTTTAAAGAACACACAAATCCCTTTGGGGGGAGGGTCTTGTTAAAATGAAGATTTTGCTGGGGTGAGGCCCAAAATGATGCATGTTCAACAAGTTCCCTGGTGACCTGATGCAGCTGGCCTGGGGACCACACTTTGAGTATCTAGGCCATAGGAGCATATAGATGTCAACATCAAATGCTCGCGCGCGCGCGCACACACACACACACCTGCTAAGGCAAACAGCAGCAGGCTACAAGGAGACCCTGTAAAATGGTCTGTTTATTTCTAAACTGGTCTGCTTTGAAGATCTTAAGTTCCCCACATGCTTCAAGCAATAAGCTGCTGTCATTTTGATAACATTTATAAACATAACTTTTTAAAAGAACATCTTGCACTCCTACCAAATTCAAAATACCCTTAATAGGGAGAACTAGAAACACCTGAGGAAGAGAGCATTCCTTCAGGCCTCTGAGTAACTCCCGTGTGACGCGAGGCCTCAGGATGATTTATGGATGTGGAAATTGAACCTGAAGGGCTGCAGAAACAAGGGCGGGAAGCCGACACCCCCTGTCGGGGGAGCCCAAAGTGGGCTGACAGCCCTGCCCTGCTCTGTGCTGTGCTGTGCAGCTGCCTCTCAGCTTCCAGGCAGGGAGGCTCACGGGGAACGCACCTCCTGTATTTTGTAGCTAGTGAGTGTAATTTGCCAGAAACAAAAATTGATTTGTAGTTGGGTGCTTTTTTGCTTTTTGCTTTGATTTACTTTTTTTTCCCTCCAGTTTTGCCTCACAGAGAGAACCACTTGGAGGTGATACTCATTCGCTGCCCCGAGGTTTGGCCGGCCCTAGACACCCTACCCTTTGTACAGACTAAGTAAGTAGCTCATATATAATAAAATTGCTGGGAAGATTTCACAGAGAGGTCTATATCCTCCCAGAATGAAGTGGGTTGTTGTGTCTTCTTTCCAACTATTTAGGAGCCACCCTCACCTTTAAAGGGTCAGGGATCTTCCAAACATCTCAGTCACCGCGACCCTCAGAGTCTGCATGTCTCAGCCGCTCCTGCACCGCCCCAGAGGTCCCTGAGTGGACTGAGAAGGCTTTAACTGCCTGAGGTGCCCAGATCAAGGGCCCACCAGCTGTATTTCTCTGTGTCACTTCCAGCTTACACAGCCCCTTCTGGACCCGATTCACAGCTATTTGGTGCCACCTGCTGGCCAATTGCAGCCATGGCCAAAGCCTTTTTCCCAGACTCCTGTGAAGCAGAGGGAATACTCAGATCATTCTAATTCTCTCCAACGCCAGCCTATTTCTATTTGCATTAAAAAAGCTACAGGTGCATTATGAGGGTTGCATAGTGTTGTGGGAGGAATCTAGGAACTGGCTCAAACTCAGTTCTGCTGCTCGAGCTTTGTGTCCAAGGCAAGTTGGTTACGCTCTGAATCTTACTTTCCTTAGTTGTACAAGGGCAATGGCCAACCGTCTTGGAGATTTGTTACCTGGATTTCATCATTAATGGTTGTAGAATCCTGAATGTAGTCGGGTATAAAGATGGGAAACAATTTTATTTCCCTGACTCTCAATTTTGTTCCTCTGACTCATGTTATTACATTCCGCCTAAAATCTGGGTAGCATGATGCCTGCAGTACCTCAAAAATTATTCTCCTATCACTTTACATGTGGGTCAGTAAAGGTCTGCCCTAAAATTACGTCTTTACACCAAAAAGGACGCTCTCTCCACCCATACTCCAACGCCAGTCTTTGACTGTATTAAAGATAGGTGATGGCTCAGTTGTCTCCAGAATGATTACCTATTTTGCATTTGCCCAGAGGATGGGAAGTAAGAAGCACCCACTAGACATTTCCCATTCCAGCCTGGGACTTTGGGGGATGTGAGCACCTAAAAGGCCACTTGGCGGTCATATCTTTTCAGAAAGAACCTTTAGTGGCCCTGGAGCCACCCACTCAGAAGCTCAGCGAGTTGTCAGTTCTTAGGCTTTTGAGCTCTCAGATGAAATATGAGTCTAGAAAGGTCACTGAGGGTTCCAAAGATGCTGGTTCTAGCTTCTGCTACTACCTGGCTATGTGGTGTGGCCACTGACCCTTCAAAGGGTTCCTCAGTCCACACCTGTAGGCACCAATGAGCCCACCTATGCCTGCAGCAGCCCTTCCCCCACTCCAAGAGTTACCAGCGCAACCATATAAGCTGAAAACTGTAAACAAAAACTCAAAGATGCCTCCTAGGCTCGCATGTCTCTCTAGACATGACAGTGAACATTCCCCTCCCAAAACATGATTCATTTTCTCAGCCATCTCTACATTCAGGGATGAATATGTGATGTAAATCTGGCCAATGAGAAGCAAGAGAAAGTTATTAGGTGAGAATGCTTGGAAAAGCTCCATAAAAGGGGAGCCAACTCAAGCAGGATGTTTCTTTCAGCCCTTGCCCATTCCCTTCTTCCTGCTAGGAATGTGAATGAGATGGTTGGAGGCTGGATGGTTGGATTGTGAGACCATGAGGCAAGCGTGCACTATATAAAGCAGAAAAATAGACGCAGCCTGGTCTCTGATGACATTATGGAGCTGCTCTTCCAGTCCCAGGCTACAGACTTCATATCATATGAGAAAAATAAACCCCTTCACTGGAATAAACCACTGTTTTAAAAATATCTGATACATGCAGTTGAAAGTAAATCTTAAGAGATACAAGATATGGCTGTTACTGAATAACCAACTTCCCAGTAAATTGTGGAGGAAGGAAAGACTTTTTTCTCCTTTTCTTAATAAATGCTATCTTAGGTACTGAGCAAAAATGTTTGGTGCTTAATAGACATTTAGTATTTGCCTATCAATTCTAAATTCACATATCATGACATCATGAATTGTTGGGCTAACATCTAGATTTTATTTCCTAATTCCAGTTTAATCTTGGACTTCCCAAGTTTGATTTATGACAACTGCATGAGCTCAAAGATATAAAAATCTTAGCACAATGCATAGCACAGCATACCTTGTTTTAGATAGGGGATGCACTCTGTAAAGTAGACTTCTAACTGAACCTGTAGAGTAAGGAACATGATATGATAGACCTAATGGAGATGTGTCCCTGAAATCCTAGCTTTTTAGACTTTACTGAAAATTAGGGCTTATTTGATTGTTTAAACTGTAGTATAAATAAACTTAGATTAATAAAATATAATACATATTATAAAATGCATGCTAATAAAAGAAAATTTCAGAAAGTTATTTACTGGGAACTCTACAGTTCAGCATGACCCATATAGCCTGCAAGATGATGAAGAGCGTGTTGGCTGTCATTTAATGATACATATGCATTCTCAACAAAATCCTAGCCAATAGATTACAGCTTATCACTAAAAAAGTCATACATTGAGCACCACTTAGTTTAAAATGGCGGTGCCTATATGCAGTCAGTTGTTGGGGCTACTGGTGCTGTCCTGGAGCCAAGAGCTGTCCTGCGGTTGGTGCGCCCTGCACACCTCTGTGGTCTGTGCCAAAAATCAGGCAGCCTATGTCCACATGGGCAAGGGGGACAATCCGGTGAGCTACGAGGAAGCACATGCCCCACACTACATTGCCCACTGCAAGAGTTGGCTGCCTTTGCACACAGGTAACCTGGATGGGGAAGACCATGCTGCAGAGCAAATGGTAGAGGATGTTTTCTTTTGCAAGATCATGCTGGGTACATTTCCAGGCTACCTGGCAGACCAGCTGGTCCTAAAGTACCGAGGTAACCAGGTAGAGATCTGTGCTGTGGTCCTGAAGAACCTGCCTGCCCACAAGTACTATTTCCTTGTGGGCTACAATGAAATTCTGCTGTCCCACTTCTACAAGTGTCCTGTGCGACTCCACTCCAAACTGTGTCCTCAAAGGTTGTATATAAGTACATCTAGAACAACTTCTTCTGTTTGCATCAAGCTGTAGCCTGCAAAGAATAGAAACATGTGGAAAAGAGTAAAGTAGCACAAAAGGGAAATGTACCCACTGAGAGGACTAAAGCTTCATTAAAAAAAAAAATGCAATACATCACACATCATGATCAAGGCTGGTTTAATATATGTAAATCCATAAACGTTATTCACTGTATCAACAGAAGCAAAAACAAAGACCATATGATCCTCTCAATAGATGCAGAAAAAGCATTTGATAAAATACAGCATCCTTTTCTAATTAGAACACTGAAGAGTTTAGGCCTAGGTGGCACATTTCTTAAACTGATTGAAGCTATCTATGATAAACCCACAGCTAATATTTTACTGAATGGAGTTAAACTGAAAGCTTTTCCTCTTAGAAGTGGAACCAGACAATGTTGTCCTCTGTTGCCATTACTATTCAACATAGTTCTGGAAGTTCTAGCCAATACAATTAGGCAAGACAAGGAAATAAAGGGCATCCAAATGGGAGCAGAAGAGGTCAAACTCTCCCTCTTTGCTGAGGATATGATCATACACTAAGAGAACCCCAAAGACTCAAGCACAAGACTTTTGGAAGTCATCAAAAAATGCAGTAATGTCTCAGGATATAAAATCAATGTCCACAAGTCAGTAGCCTTTGTATGTGCCAACAACAGCCAAGATGAAAGGCTAATTAAGAACACAACTCCCTTCACCATAGCTTCAAAGAAAATGAAATATCTAGGAATATACCTAACAAAAAAGGTGAAGGACCTCTATAAAGAAAATTACAAAACCCTAAGAAAGTAAATAGCGGAGGATATTAACAAATAGAAGACATACTATGCTCATGGCTGAGAAGAATCAACATTGTTAAAATGTCTATACTTCCCAAAGAAATCTACAAATTCAATGCCATCCCTGTTAAAATACCAACATTGTACTTTCAAGACTTGGAAAAAATGATTCTGAATTTTGTATGGAACCAGAAAATAAAACGTATAGCTAAGGCAGTTATTAGTAATAAAAACAAAGACAGGGTATCACCATACCAGATTTTAGGCTGTACTACAAGGCCATACTAATCAAGACAGCCTGGTACTGGCACAAAAATAGAGACATAGACATTTGGAATCATATAGAAAACCAGGAAATGAAACCAACAACTTATAACTACCTAATCTTCAATAAACCAAACAAGAATGTCCACTGGGGGAAAGACTCCCTATTCAATAAAAGACTGAAATTGGACCCAATCTTTCTCCACTCACAAAAATTGATTCAAGATGGATAAAGGACTTAAATTTAAGGCATGAAATGATAAAAATCCTCAAAGAAAGAATAGAGAAAACACTGGAAGATATCAGCCTGGGGAAAGACTTTATGAAGAAGACTGCCATGGCAATAGCAACAACAGCAATAATCAACAAATGGGATTTAATTAAACTGAAAAGCTTCTGTGCAGCTAAGGAGACAACAATCAAAGCAAATAGACAACTTACCCAATGGGAAGGGAGATTTGCATATTTTGAATCAGACAAAACCTTAATAACTAGGATCTATACAGAACTTAAATAATCCAAAGAACAAAACCAACAATCCCATACATCAATAGGGAAGAGAGATGAACAGAAACTTCTCCAAAGAAGACAAACGCATGGCTAGAAAATATATGAAAAAATGCTCATCATCTTTAATTATTAGAGAAATGCAAATTAAAATCACCCTGAGATATCATTTAACCCCAGTGGGAATGGCCTATATCACAAAATCTCAAAACTGTAGATGCTGGCATGGATGTGGAGAGAAAGGAACACTTTTACACTGCTGGTGGGACTGCAAACTAATACAACCGTTTTGGAAGGAAGTATGGAGAAACCTCAAAGAACTCAACCTAGACCTCTCATTTGATCTTGCAATCCTATTAATGGGCATCTATTCAGAAGGAAAAAAAAAACCTTTTATTATAAAGACAACTGTACTAGAGTTATTGCAGCTCCATTTACAATTGTTAAAGTGTGGAAACAGACTAAATGCCCTTCAACCCAGGAATGGATTGGCAAGCTGTAGTATATGTATACCATGGAATACTATTCAGCCATTTTAAAAAATGGAGATTTTTGCAGTATTTGTATTAACCTGGATGGAAGTGGAACACATTATTCTTAGTAAAGCATCACAGGAATGGAGAAGCATGAATCCTATGTATTCAACTTTGATATGAGTATAATTAATGACACGGTGGGGGATTGGGGAAGGGATGAGCAGACAAAGAGAGGAGGGAGAGGTGAGGGAAAAGAAAAGAAAATAGTGACTAACTCTCACATAAATTGGATTTAATTTTGACCAAAGTACATTACTTGAACATTAATTTTTAATTCAACTTGTTAATATGTTGTTTA
>CAUYON010016970.1:0-21815 GCA_963573935.1 Arctocebus calabarensis
CAGTGTCCGGCACAAATCAAGTGGCTAAAAAGGGTTATCTATTTCAATTTTTCACAACCAACAAATCCACATTTTTGCGCGACGTGTTTACATTTTAAACCACTGGCAAAAAAAAAAAATAAAAAAAATTCATATTCCCCCCCCCCCCCCCCGCCCCCACTGTGTGGGCTCAAAACCTCAAATACACTGGCAGGCTGGCTGTGGCCCAGGGGGTGCCTGCTGGCAGTTTCTGGTCTGCATGGTGTTGAGGTCCTTTGGTGTTCTCGACAAACAAGATTCTCTGGTTTCACCTGTTTTTGTTTGGTGAGTCAGGCTCCCCTGCCTTGAGTCTGGCAAGCTGCAAGCACAACCCACGCTCCTTCCCTCTGCCACACCACCACAGGATAGGCCATAGTATGTCACCACCTGGCCACCAGGCAGATCCCTGGCACCTTTTGCACTCTCATAGGGAAGTAGCAGTGGGCCCAATTGTGGGGTCTCATAAAGACTGGGTTCCTCTGCTGTGGTCTGCTGGGAAGTCGGGGCAGTTGTCAAAGGTGGTGTAGGTATGACAGCAGGGACATGCAAAGCTATAGAAGTGGCAGAGGGGTCTTGGGGAGGAGCCTGGCACTGCAAGGAAGGCTCTCAGCTGCGAGTCCCAGGGCTGGTGTCCTGTCTTGGTTCTCCCCCTTTTCTAGTGGAACCTCGGTTTTCATTTATATAAAACAGGGCTGAACCACCCCACTTACAGGGATAATCAGAAGAAATGGCTTCACAAGGGGCCATTCAGGGGTAAGGGGCTTGGTCTTTGGAGCTGAGGTGGATGGGTGGAGGGCATCCTTGGGGGCAGAGGGACAGTGGACAGACACTGTCGACCTCGGGCTGGCTTTTCGAGAGAGAGCTCTAAAGAGACCCAATGGAGGGATGATACTGACCTTCTTAATTTTCTTGATGTCACTGTCTTCATCATTGGGAGTGATGGTCTGGGTGGACTGGATGCGTTCGTTGTCCTTGAGCAGGGACGCAATCTGCAACAGAAACTCACAGGTCAGCTGCTGAGAGGGGCACCTGCTGATGGAGACCCCTGGCCTCCAGCTGGTGGCTGGCAGGTGCATGGTGACAGTCTCTTCTTCCCTGAGAGCCAGGGAGGCTGCAGCTTGCCTCTCCCCGTCTGCGTGTCCAGGTCATGAAAACAGGCCTGAGACAGCTGTGAGATTGTAGGTCTGCACCACAGCCGAGCCGACTCAGGGTGACCTTGGATGGGCCCTCCTGCTCTTGGGTCTGCAGTCACCTGGTTTGTAATCTGAGAGCTTTAGCATGACCTTCCATTCTCCTCCCTACCTGGACACAGCACTGGCCCATCAGTCCCTTTATTTTTAAACTCTCATTGGGGTAAAATATAACCAATGTAAAATTTACCATTTTAACTATTATTTATTTACTTATTTATTTATTTTTAGAGACAGTCTCACTTTGTGACCCTCAATGGAGTACCATGATGTCACATCTCACAGCAACCTCTAGCTGTTGGGCTTAAGTGATTCTCTTGCCTCAGCCTCCTGAGTAGCTGGGACTACAGGCGCCCACCACAATGCCCGGCTATTTTTTTGTTGCAGTTTGGCCAGGGCCGGATTTGAACCCACCACCCTGGATATATGGGGCTGGCGCCCTACCACTGAGCCACAGGCGCTGCCCTTAACTATTTTAAAATGTATAATTCAGTGGCCTTAAGAACATTCACAATGCTGTGCGGCCAGCACCACCATTCATCTCCAGAGCTCTTCATCTTAAAACAGAAACCCACAGCTGTCAAACAGTAACCCCCGTCCTGCTCCCCCATTCCTGGCAGCCACCGTTTTACTTTCTGTCTTTCTGAATGTGACTCCTCCAGGGACCTCATCTAAGCAGAATCCTGCACGATTCGTCTCTTTGTGACTGGCTTGACTTAGCACAATGTCTTCGAGGCTCTCCCAGGCCGTAACGTGTGTCAGAATTTCCTTCCCTTTGCAGGCTGGGGACTATTCCATTGTGTGTGTAGATCATGTTTTGTTTATCCACCCATGCATCCATGGACATCTGGGTAGTCTCTTTATTTTTTCAGACAAAACTGTACTGGGGCATATATCAGAAGAGCAGGTGGCTCCAGGTGGAGTGCTGCTGGCTTGGTGCTCCCCACCCCAGGCAGGCCCAATGCACTTCTTACAACTAGAGACCTCAACCTGGAAAACTGCTGGCCTAGAAAATTGGAACAGCTCTTGGAATGAACATTCAGACTGCTCTGAAAATCTCCATTTAACTAATTTGGGGATCAGAGAGGTACACACAGCTTTGAGAACAAAACCAGAAGGGGTGGTGTCCAGAAGGGTGTCAATCTGCACCACAGCCAGGGCCACTCAGGTGGCTGGGCCAGTGCTGTGTCCTCCCGGGCAGGGCTCATGCCAACCCCTCCCAATTCTGTAAGTTCTTCCCCTGCATCCTGCGGCAGGGTGCCCAGGGCACCGCAGCCTTCTGCTGATAATGCCGTAGCCGCCCATTCACTCTCCCTTCTCTGCTGTGAGCTCTGGGGAGAAGGACGGCTACGGTGCCCCTCAGCAATGTGCTCCCCGTGCCTGGCATGGGGCAGGACACTCAACACATACTTGTCCACTACACGGTAAGGGATTAAAACAGAATCAGAGCACCAGCAGCAGCAAAAACATTAACCAAAGGGAGACACTGTGGACACTAAGCCCCACGAGTCTAAAGATAGTAGCTCAGGGGATTCTGCAAACACAGCCGGGAAGCCAGACACCACTTTGTCAGAACACGTGGCTTTGTCCCCTCAAGGCCACTTGCTGAAACACAGAATGAATGGGCTCTCGCAATTGAGCGAATTGAGCCCTTTGAAAGCAAAATGGAACAGTAACCTGCTCTCCACTCCCTGGTTGCTAAAATTACCCCAGCCTGAGTTTGAAAAGTGGCTGAAAATATCTACCTGAGTAATATTCAACGTAGAGATGGGCTTTTCTTTTTTCCTTCCCTTCTCCCCTTTTGGTCCTTTGAGGACATTTGCACATTGAAATAACAACTGAATCTCTGATCTGTACTCCAAAGGGTTAAGAGATGTGCGTGCGTGCACACACACACACACACATGCACCTCGGGTCTCCCAGGACATCTGCTCAGCAGGGAACAGGGCAGCAAATGGATGCAGTGAGATTGGACACCATGCTACACGCATGGACAACCATGGCAGTTTTGGTGTCTTTATTTAAGGATCTGGCTGGGTGAGCAAATCTCTGGACAGTTATGAGCCTTGGGAAACTTCAAAGTCTTGCACCATGGCACAGTTTCTGCTGGGAGCTAGTACGGGGCGGTGGGGGGAGCCCTGGGCCTGGAGGGTGCATGGGGCACCCTTTCCCTCACTCTGGCAGATCCCTTTTGGAAGTGGATTTGCTTTGGATTCTGGTTTGTATGGATGATGTCCAGGCCCTGCTCAGCTGACCCTTGTCCATGACAGCCGTGGGGGGCTGGACCTTTGGCTTACACCCCAACTCTGGCTGCTGCCCGACTGTATGCTTGGCTCCATGCCCGGTGTCTTGGCTGGCCCTGCCCACTGTCACCTGCCACCCTCCAATTGTCTTCTTGGCCCCCCAGAGGCAAGCCCTCCTCTATCTGCCCCACCCCCTTGGGGCATGGCACAGCGGCTTGCGCCCCAGCTTACTCCCCTCTCTGGATGCACCGTGCAACCAGTCCAGGCTTCTCTTTTCATCAGAAGCCCAGGTTTTATTTACTAAAGATCTCTGTACTTGTTTTCAGAAAGCTGCCGTACAACTCAGCTGTCTGTCTCCTTCTTGCTTCTTTCCAGCTCGTCCAACCCAACAGGTGCTATCTCTGTTTTCCTTTGTGCCAGCCCTGTCAGCATGTCCTGATGGGGGACACAGTGCTGGGTGCTGGTGACACAGGGCTGTTGATAGAGCAGGCAGATCTGAAGGAGTCCTCAGCCTAAGCTGCGGGTTCAGATATCAACAGAGGTGACTCAAAATCCAATAAGGCAGAGTACAGGGCATCACCTGGGAAGTGGCAAGGGCTTTCCAGAAGAGGTTCTGGAGGACAAACAGGAGTGCAACAGGTGGCAGAGTACAGGGCATCACCTGGGAAGTGGCAAGGGCTTTCCAGAAGAGGTTCTGAAGGACAAACAGGAGTGCAACAGGTGGTCTATGGAGGGAGGGATTCCGGTGGAGGAAATGATGTGAACCAAAGCATGGGGTAGGATACAGTGTCCCAGGGCAGCAGAGGCTGGGGGCTGGGAGACAGCAGGAGGAGAGATGTGGAACGGTGAGGGTGGCCCTGGTGCACGGTCGCTGGTGGGGAGGGTCAAGGCCACCCTTCCCTACTTTCTTCCCTAGAAGCAATCTTCGCCTTTACCTATTTTATGTACTGTGGTTCCATGTCAAAGTTGTAAAACCGAGTCAAGGCTAAGCTTTTATTTTAGATCTTAAGCTAAAGAACTCTATAGCTCCTTCCAGAGTCAACTACTAGGAGTCTGAGTGCTTCCATGCCAATAAAATACCACGACTATCTGTAAACCCCCGGCCAACCCCTAAGGGCCTATCTCCAAATTTACTTCTAATCACAAGTGGAAGAAAAACAGCTATTGAGAAAAAGAAATAATGCCAAACCCAGTATTCTAGGGGAGGGGGGATTCTTCTCCGTGGCAGGTTTCCCTTTGTTTTGGATTGTTCCCTGGTGGAGCTTTTGGAAGATGAGGCCTGATAGGACTGTTTAGACAGGAGAGAGGAGACTAAAACAGAGGTGGGTTTGTTTTGCTTAAAAAAATTCCAGGTGTTTGGGAATGACCTATTCCCTACATAGGAGAGGGCACTGTAGGGCTGGAGGAGACAGAAGGAGAGACAGGCTGACTTCAAGGACTGGCGCCTGTAGCTCAGCAGCTAGAGTGCCAGCCACATGCAGGCTGGTGGGTTTGAATGCAGCCCGGGCCTGCTAAACAATGACAACTATAACAACAACAACAACAAAATAGCCAGGCGTTGTGGCAGGTGCCTGTAGTCCCAGCTAATTGGGAGGCTGAGGCAAGAGACTTGCTTGAGCCCAAGAGTTGGAGGTCTACTGAGGGCGACATAATGAGACTCTGTCTCAAAAAAAAAAAAAAAAAAGACTTCTTCCATATGTGAAGCCCCCAGGGTTGAACTAATGTACACAGCTATGATTCAATAAAAAAAAAAAAAGAAAGAAAAAAAGAAAATAGGACCGGTGATCCAAAGCAGTGGCGCAGAATAGGCCTAGAAGGTTCTGATGCTTGGTTTAAACCTCTGCAGTTGCCATCTTGAAATTCTTAGGGGACCCCCATTTTCTTCTTTATTTTATTTTATTTTGTAGAGACAGAGTCTCACTTTATCGCCCTGGGTAGAGTGCCGTGGCGTCTCACAGCTCACAGCAAACTCCAACTCCTGGGCTTAGGTGATTCTCTTGCCTCAGCCTCCCGAGTAGCTGGGACCACAGGCGCCGGCCACCACGCCTGTTTATTTTTCTGTTTTGCAGTTCGGCCGAGGCCGGGTTTGAACCCTCCACCTTCGGTGTATGGGGCCGATGCCCTACTTGATGAGCCACAGGTGCCGCCGAAGGGGCCCCCCATTTTCACTTTGCCCAAGACCCTGTGAACTACGGAGCTGGTCGTGCACGATGATGCAGACAGTGGTAAAGTTTTAAGGATCAGCTCTCTGGCAGGAAAACTAACTTGTAGCACGTGCCAATTCCCAAGTCGTAAGCACTTCTAGCTCAGCCTGTTTCAAGCCAGCAAAGGTTGAATAACCAACTGGCAAAGTTCTTGAAACTTTTAAAAATTGGGTCTTGAAAGCTAGTACAAACCAGATGCGGTGGCTCACGCCTGTGATCCTAGCACTCTGGGAGGCTGAGGCGGGTAGATTGCTTGAGCTCATGAGTTTGAGACCAAGAGTGAGACCCCATCTCTAAAAACAGCTGAGTGTTGTTGGGGGTGGGGGGGGTGGGGGGGGAGGACCCTTTAGTCCTAGCTACTTGGGAGGTTGAGGCAAGAGAATCACTTAGGTCCAAGAGTTTGAGGTTGCTGTGAGCTATGACACTATAGCACTCTATTGAGGGCAACAAAGTGAGACTCTGTTTCCAAAAAAAAAAGAAAGAAAGAAAGAAAGGAACCTAGTGTGAACTGGTTCTGGCACATACTGGTCTCGAGAGAAAAAGAGGTAATGAATGTCGACAGCAAAAATAGGGGAGTGAGGAGAAAGGGTGTGACAGAGAGGAGGCCAGTGAGAAATGCTCGTAGCAGGTAAGGCTGGATGACATGAGGGCAGGGATGTCTTCTACTCATTGTAAAGCTGTGCGACAGTTTCCCTTCCCCTGCTATGGGACTGTGAATTTCTTGGTGGTGGTGGTCTGTGTTCCTGAGTCTTGAATGAGGACTCTGTGGAGCAGAGTGTTTAGCAGAACCTGCAGTGACACATGGTGTGAGTGAATCATTAGCCTCTGTTGTTTGAAGTCACTCAGATTGGGGGCTTGTTTGTTATTGCCGCATTATCTGGCCCATCCTGACAGATATGTGTAGGGACCACAGGGTAAGGAGCAGTGAGGGCTGAGAGCAGGCGGCTGCTGCGGGAAGTGCTGTGATGGATCCCAAGGTCAGTGTTTGAAGGCAAGGGGCAGGGGGAATATGCGGGATGAGGCCTAAGTAGTTTTATTTGGTTATCAGATGCACCATAAGGGCTTGGGGCCATCCAGGTGAAATTGTCACTCTGAGCATAAATCCTGTTCTCAAGCTCCTCTCCTCATTGGGGAGGGGAAAGTAAGCTGGGGTGAGGGCTCAGGCCAGGAGACCGTGCTGGAGGTGGGCGACTTCGGATGAGTCTCTTCCTATGGACCTCAGTGTCCTCGGATTGCTCCTGCTCTGACACGCGAAGACCCTCAGTCTTCATCCCTCACCTGGCTTCTCAGGGCCTCCTGCCTACCTGATGGCTACTGCCTCAGAAATGAGCACTGGTCCCGCCTTCCCGGTGCCTTTTCAGAGTCAACAGGGGCCCTCTGATCTCTGACCCACAGGATGTGTGTGTATGTTGGGGCGAGAGAGAGAGAGAGAGAGAGAGAGAGAGAGAGAGAGAGAGAGAGAGAGAGAGAGAGAGAGAGAGAAAGAGAGAGATTGATTGAGAGAGAGAAGTTGAAAGAGAGATGCTGGAGCCAGGAGGCTTTAGCAAGCTGGTCTCCCTTTCAAAGCCATCTTTTAAAGAAATCCTTTGACCTGGAGGGTAATGCACTTAATTGGAAGCATTGCTCCAAATTTCCACCAAGTGACTTTTGCTGCTGCTTTGAGACAGACAGACAGACAGACAGACAGACAGACACACACACACACACACACACACACACACACGCTCACTCATGACTGACCTGCTTTCTGCCCCCCGGCACCACAGGAGATTCTGCCCTTTGCACCTGCAGACCCCTGATGCCTATTAAGGCCGTAAGTAAGACATGCCCACACCTTCCCAGATTGTAAAATGGCTCACTCCTTGCCTTGGGTGCCCGACACAAACTTGGTCATGGCACTGATCATATTCTGCCATGTCAGGCCTGAAGGGCCTTCCTTGTGCTACTACAGAGCCTGACACCCGTTCATCTGTCAGTCCCCTACTGTGCACCTATTCTGTGCTGGGCAAAAGGGAGGAGTGAATCAGGATGCAGCCCTGTCCTCAAGGATTTCCCACCAGGCCAGATGGGGCAACAGACATGTGGCAAACTGGGCATGGCCATGACATGGGAGCACATGCCAGAGAACATGCTCTGGGCCAGGAGTCCCCGAGAGGGAGGCAATCGAGCTTGGAAGGCTGTCACCAGGTAGGAAGTGTGGGGTGGTGCTCACTGCAGAGCACAGCTCTGTGCACCACAGAGGCAGTAACTGGAGAAAAGTGTGAGGTCAGGCTGGTGATCTTGAGTCTTCCGTAAGTGAGGGAATGAGGGAATTCCTCCCAGACACCCTTGATCATCAAGCTAATATCTGGTACTGGGGCCACATTCCTTCCCTGGTCCCTTAGGGGGATCATTTTGAATTCAGGGATTTGTGCTGGGCTAGGATATATCCAGAGTGGAATTGGTCCCAGAATGACCCAGGTGGGCTGTGGACAGAAGCTACCAGTTGAGTGGACAGACTTGCCAGCAGACAGGAGACCTGGGTTCCAGTCCCAGCTCTGCCACTTCCTGGCTGTGTTACTTGGGCAGGTGACTTGAGTTTCTTAGTCTGGTTCCCGTGTGACATGTCGGCGGCCAGGATGGTATGGGGACTAATTAAGGAAGCACATCAGACGGCACCTGCTGTGGGCTCAGGCAAGCATCTGAGTCTGGAATTTCTGTTGTTACTATTAGCTCAGAGCCTTGCTGCTGTGGGACCAGGCAGAAAATCAGCGGCTTTACATTCCAGGCAGCCCTGGCTTCATGGGTGTGTTACAGGGTCCCGTGTGCAAAAGGCCCTGCACTTGGGGCTTCAAGTTCTGTGGCACAATTCTAAATACCCAGTAGTTTTCTTTTTGAATTGTGTTTTGTACGTGATGTGTGATGGCAATAGGGAGCAAGGCGCAGGGGCTTGGGGCCTCAGCTCATGTATGTTGCTGTCTCCTGCTGCCCACTCAGCTCTCTGGATGGGTTCTTGGCTGCTGGTTCCAAACATCCTGGCACCCCAGGTCCCAAGACCTCTGCTACCCTCTGCAAGTGGATTGAATCGGCTGGGGGAGACTCGTGGCCCACCGTCACCCCTGCCCCCAGCAGGGGCCTTGGTGCAGGTGCAGGTGCAGGGCCCAGGGCTCCCCGTGGTGTCTCAGGGCAGGGAAGGTGACAGGTATCCTTGCCCCAGGCTGGCAGTGCTCTGTGCATTAGGTGGGTGACCCGGCAGGAGTCTTGCTTACCCAGTGCAGGTGTTGAGCTACTGAGCACGTCCTGGCAGGGGGCTCAGGGGACTTGGAGCTTGAGTTTGGGTGTTGCCTGTCCACAATGGGGTAGGGCGAGGGTTCATGGGAAGAGGAGATGGACGCCCCTGGGCCCTGCTGATTATGTGCCCAATTAACTCCAGGACTCTATGTTTCCTTCTCTTCTTCCTAGCTCAGCAGCCGTGGTCCATGTGTGATGTGGCTGCCTGGATCTGAGCACACTGGCAAGGTGGGCGGGAGAGAGGTGATCAGATCATTCTAGGGGGAGCAGCTGGTGAGGGGTGGCTAAGGGAATGAGAGCTGCAGCTTCCCAAGCTTTAATGTGAATGTTGTTAAAATGAAGATTCTGATTCAGGAGGTCTGGAGTGGAGCCCGAGATCCTGCATTTCCTGAGATTCTGTTCCTGGTGAAACTGCTGCTACAGCTCTCAGGACCCCATGTGGCCCAGCCCTGCAGCATACGGCCCCCAGACTGCTGCTCAGGGGCCGACCTCTCGGAACTTTCTGTGATGGACAAAGCCGAGGTAGATGCCCACACTCTGATGAGCTGCCAGTGACCCTGAGGCCTTTAGAGCTTTGGGCTGGGGCTGCTGAGTCAATGAGGTCATTAGTAACTAGGAACTTCACTCAGTCCTCCTAACCTGTTTTACAGTCGAAGAAAACGGAGGCACAGACAAGCAGAGAGATTCAGTCCGGGCTGCAGCTGGTAAGTGGCAGAGGTGGGATTTGGACCCGGTCTGACCACAGGGCCTTCCTGTTCTGCCAGCAACACCACATCCTAAGTCTGGAAGTTGGCAGGACTGCAGCTAGGAGCTGGCCTCTGCCCTGCATGCACACCCCAATCCCACAGGGGCCTGGGTTTGAAGTCGTTTGGTTCAGGTCCAGGGCCCCTGGCCAGCCTCCTCGCCCCCCGGCCCACATCACCTCTGCCTTCAGCCGCTCAATCTCGATCTCCCCATCCTCAATCTGTTGCCGGAGCTGCTTGGCCACCGTCTTCTCCGTCTCCACGATCTGCAACAGGTGCAGGTACTTCTGCATCAGGGCCTCGTGCTCCGTGGCCAGGGTTCTGTAGCTGTGCAGAGATGGGCAAGTAGGTAAGAGGCTGCCTCCTGTCCTCAGAAGTGGGGCTCACCCACTTCCCTGCACTTAGCAGAGGTCCCAACTCCCAGATGTAGTGTTTGGGGCCCTTGATAGGACTGCTGTGGCCGCTGCTACGTCAGCGCCTTCCCTTCTCAAATCTGACCTCTGATTCCTCTAACTGGCCCGGGCCGGGGCACATGTGCTGCCTCTGTCTCTCTCTCTCTGCTGTTTCTGACTCTCTCTCTCTCTCTCTTTCTCTCTCTCTCCCCTCTTTCTAGGGGTTTGGACAGGAGATGTTCTGCCTGAAACATGCCTCCCTCCTCCCACTTCCCTGGGTTAGCTCCATCTCTCTTCCAGGCTAGTTCTGAGTCCCAGTTGGAATGCCACCTCCAAGAAGCCTTCCCTGGTCACCTTCAGACTGTGTGGGGCAGTTCTGCACCCAGGCTTCCATGACCAGAGAAGTGGCCACACTGATATGGGGCAGGGCCACCCCTGAGCTGCCGGCTCCCATGTCCCCAGGGCCTGGCATAGGAGGTAGAAAGTTCTCAGTGGACATCTGTTGCATGGATAGCTGACTGGGTGGATGGACAAATACTCCCTTCAAATACACAGAGGAGGAGCAGGTGTATGGATCTCACTGTCTGACAGGTGAGGAGCCTGTATAGGTGAAGAGCCAGGATCACCACATCTGTCTACTGAATAGTGTGTCCTACCCAGGCTGTCTGTGCTGTGGGACTCAGGAGGGGCCAGGAACAAGGACTTGAAATCAAGGAAGCCTTCCTGTAGGAGGAGATCCTTTGACCCTGAGTTGGAGCCTTCTTTATCCCCATTCTCTTTTCCCCAACTGGGTCCATTTCTGGGGTCACCTACTATCTTCTACTTGGCAAATTGAGAGGACACTCAATACCATGTCTGGTATTTTCCAACATGACGCACCTGCTTGGGACATGGTGAGTCAGTGGGGTGTCAGATCAAGGAGGTGCTGGCTTTGTTGCAGACTGAGGAGCTCAACAAACTCACACGAGCTCACTAAGCCTCTGTGGCTCTTATGGCAACACAGGACAGTAATAACTTCCCTATGAACCCAGGCTTGAGGTGAGGACCCTAGGAGACCACGGGTGGGAAACAACTTTGCAATATGAAGGGGCTGGGCCAAGGTGGGGGCAGGGAACAAAGTAAGTCCTATCCTCTGATGGCCTGGCGGGTGTAGCAGAGGAGAGGCTACCCCCAGTGACATCCTGAGGGTTGGAGACTTGCAGGGCAGAGCTGGGAGCAGTCTGGGAGAAGGATGGCAAGGGCAGGGCTACGGGCTGGAGTATGAGCCTGGTCCAGAAAGCACATCTACGTTCCTGCTCCTGCCCCCTGTAAGGTAAATAACAGGCTGGAAGAGAGAACTCTTTGGATTGCAATCCTATCCGATTAAAGTGAGGATTTTGTGCTTCTCTTATGAAAATGAATATTAGATTTAAAAATTTTCCGAAGTTCCCACGGGACGTAATTGTCTTTACTTGCAAAGGAAATTCTGCTGAGAGCTTGAAGGAGTCTGTTCCCACAGGACCACAGCTCCCCGCCCCAGGAGTGTGAAGGTTTTTTCCTTATCTCTTCTTACTAATGGCCCGAGTGCTCCAAATAGGAGGCAGCTTTGGCCTGTCTGGGCCTGCGGTGGTCTGCCTGCCTCTTCCTTCCTGCCCCCTACCTTCTTCTCCTAGCCTCCCTCAGTCCAGGCAAGATTTCCTGAGGACCCACTTTATAGACTCACAGACTCTCAGGGCTAGAAGGGAGTTCAGAGATCATGAAAGCCCAGTTATCTCTTTGTATGGGTGAAGAAATTGAGGGTCAGAGAGGGGAAGTGACTCCAGTTCGTCTCAAACTGAAGCAGGAGGGGGGCATCTCTACACTTGCTAATGGTTTAGGCATCTATGTCAGCATCTAGTTCTCCTCACTGAAAAGCACACTGCCTGACACACTTGGTGTTACATTTTATACACTGCTAAGCTCACATGCACAGCCCCCCAAGAGACATCCTATAATACTTTAATATTGCGCATACAGTGTGAGAGAACATTGTGTCTCTACATGATATTAATACGCTGAAGTGCCTATTTTTGTATATAGGATATATCTGTTATGTAAATAAAACTCAATTGGGGCTGGGAGTGGTGGCTTACGCCTATAATCCTAGTGCTTTGGGAGGACTGCTTGAGCCCAGGAGTTCGAGGATCAGTCTAAGCAAGAGTGAGACCCTGTCTTTACAAAAAACAGAAAAATTAGCTGAGTGTGGTGGCAGGTGCCTGTAGTCCCAGCTACTTGGGAGGCTGAGGCAGGAGCATTGCTTGAGCCCAAGAGTTTTAGGTTGCCGTGAGCTAGGCTGAGGCCATGGCACTCTAGCTTGGGCAACAAATCAAGACCCTGTCTCAGAACAAAAACAAAAACAAAAACAAATCATAACAATACAAAAAAAAAAAAAAAAAGAATCCTTAATTGGTACTATGTAAAAATAATCAATATGGCTCTGGATATAGCCAGGCTCTCCCTTGACACATACACAGGATGGCTGAGGGTAAATGAAGCTCATAGTTTAAATGTGACCTCTTTGGTCACAAGGCCAGCTCCCTAGGTAAGAGTGTGATGCTTGAGTCATTCCAGGCCCTGCCCAACAAGCCTCAGCTCATGTTGGTGTAGATTATCCTGAGGAAGGTGACTCGATTTCCCTTACCAGGGACTGTTCCTGTGACCCCTCTCTGGCTGCATGAGAGACATTCTTCTGAGGCCAGCAGCTTGACCCACACCCCAGGGCTTTACAAAGGAAGAAAAACAATCAACATGCCCTACTGTGGAAGTGACATGCCCCCTGCCTTCCAGAAGGATGATGAACATGGGAGGTTTTGCTTCATAGGTAGCAAAAGTGTCAATTCACCAGCTGCTCCTTTATGGGGGGGAGGGCCAGCTTCTGGTCTATACTGAATCTGGCTTGCCTGGGAGTTCTAGAGCCCGGAGCTGGGAGTCAGGATCTGGGTGCAGCCTCCGCTCAAGCACCCATGCCCTGTGTGATATGGGTTTTGGTGTCCACATCTGTCAAATGGGGCTGAAGGGACCAGCTCCTTAGCTGTCCCCCAGGGTGTGCACAGCACACTGTGAGAGATGGGTGGTGGGTGCTGCACATCAGTGGCCATGGTGCTCATGATTCTGTCTGGTCACTGGAGGCCCAGACAGGCTCGGCAGTATTTTTTTTTTTTTGAGACAGAGTCTCACCATGTCACCCTTGGTAGATTTCCATGGTGTCACAGCTCGCAGCAACCTCAAACTCTTGGGCTTAAGCAATTCTCTTGCCTCAGCCTCCCGAGTGCTGGGACTACAGGTGCCCACCACAACCGCGGACCAATTTTTTAAAATTATTTTTGTCATTGTTGTTTAGCAGGCCTGACTGGGTCCGAACTTACCAGCCCTGCCGTATGTGGCCGGCACCCAACCACTGAGCCATGTGCACCCAGCTGCAGCTCGGCAGTATTGATGTTAGCTGAGTATTGTTATTTTATTGGCGCCTTATAGCCAATGCTGAATTTAGAGAATTGCTAGAGTCCTGCAGTCGGCAGGATTCAAAGGCAGCCCGAGGCTGGTGTGTTGCACAACTATCCCGCAGGGCTTTACTCCTGGAACCAGCTGGTGTCAATAGGGCTCAGTTTACCTAAAGATGTCTTGTTGGGAGTTTTCTGTGCTGGTTGTAGAAGGGGCAGTGAGAAGTCTGAGGCTGGAGAGTTGCCGGCTTCAGGCTAGAGGACGCCACAGGGCAAGAAGCGTGCAGCCTCCAGGAGCCGAGAGCCACCCTTGACAGCCACCAAGGCAACAGAGACTTTGGTTCCACAGCCACAAGAATGAGTCTGGCAGTGGATTCTTCCCCAGAGGCTCCAGGTAAGAGCCTGGCCCCGCGACTCCTGGGCTTCAGTCTGGGAGACCCTGAGCAGAGCGAGACCTTAGCTGAGCTCAGACTTCTGGCCCAAAGAACTGGGAGGTTAACAAATGGGTATTGTTTCCAGCTGCTAAGTTGGGGATCATTTCTTATTATGCAGCAACAGGAAATTAAAACACCCTCTCTAAACTAAACATATATTATTCATTCTTAAAATGTGATGTTTCATGTACTCATCGTGGACAAAACAGGTCTAAGTGCACAGTCTGATCAGCTTTGTAAATACGTACACCCTGATCAACACAAAGAGAACTTCTATTACCCCGGGATGAGCCCTGTGCCCCTTCCCTGCCAATGTGATTTCTATCACTACACACTGGCTTCGCCTGTTTTAGAATTTCACATGACGGGAATCAAATAGCATGTACTTTGTGTTTGGCTCTTCACCCAGCAAAATTGATTTTGAAATTCATCCATCTTGTTGCACATTTCTGTAGTTGATTCCTTTTTATTGCTGAACTGTATTCCATTGCACGATGTCTCAAGTTTAGTTTATGTAGCTGCCTATGGACCTGTGGATGACACTTTGGCTATTTCTAGTTTTTGGACTATCGTGCAATAAAGCTGCTAAAGACATCTGCATATGAGACTTTTGTGGCTGTTTTCCCTTTCTCTTGGAGAAATACCAAGAAGTGGACTTGCTGGGTCACAGAACAGATATAGACCTATCAATTTTCCAAAGGGGTTGTGTCATTTTACACTTTGACCAGTATTGCGTGAGAACTGTTCCATTCTTCTCCAGCAGTCAATGTGTATCACCGTAGCCATTCTAGTATAGGTACTGTTGTTTCACTGTCTCTAGAACATTTTTATATTAATTTATTTCCAAAGGTAGTCCTGGTTATTGGAATGCATAACATACTTCAATCCTTATAAACCCCCTTCACATAAATAATTTAACTTGGTCCTCAAACGATCCTATTACTGGTTCTACTTTAGTGCTGGGGAGACTGAGGTCCATGGCTCTCCCTGAATCTAGGTTCTTCCTCACTGAGTTTCATCCTCCAGCAATTTCATAACTCTGATCATGTCTTTGGCCTGCGGTAAAATGTTGGATGGCTGCCCCCTGTTCACAGAGGAAAGGTCAGACATCTCAGCAGGGTACTTGAGATCGATCAATCACAGTCTGGTTCCAGACCACTGTCCAACCTGTCTACATTTTGACACCCACATTTTATCTCTTCAATTCCCTTTCTTGTATCAATGACTTTATTTAAGGCTTTTTTTTTTTTTAGTGGAATAGTGGTGCTGAAATGCTCATATCTAAACTCATTAAATCTGCCCTCCAATCCTTCCAACTCAGGACAAATATTACCCCATTTCCAGCTTCCCCAGATACTCCCATTTCCCATGGAAGTGACGTCTCAGTCTTTATGCACCAGAGTGGTGAGTGCACGTCATGTGTCCCTGACTAACTGGAACTCCCCTGGGGGAATACTGGTGTTGCATTCATCTCTGTCCCCAGCATGGTGCACAGAGCCTGACTTCATTAGTTCATATGTGGCCACTGGGTCTCTGTAGATAGCCTGGACACTCCTTGAGGACAGAAATGGAGATGGCCTGACCTCAGGGCTGAGGTCATTGCTATGGTCATAATAAGGGCTTCTGATCAGCTAGCTTGGTTCAGGGCTCAAAGAATGGCCCTGAGATCCACCTGCCCATCAATGTCTCCATCTCCTGCATCTACTTTGAGCACTCATATTGTCATCACCTATCTCCCATTAGTCCATCATTCATCTTCATATATAAACTCCACACCCAGCCTGGCATGCATCCCCCACCCGTCTAGACTTGCATTCTTCCTACATCTGCCGGGTGCCTTGTCTACATCTTTGTCAGGCTCTGGTCCCTGTCCTCAGGAGCTTGCATTTTACAGTAGGTAGACATGGAAACACACCGACATTCACTGAACCAGAAAGATCTACTGCCCAGAAGAGTGTGTCTGAGTACTGTTGCCCCGACGGTGCTCTGCTCTGCCAGGGGGAAATCAGCTCTGGGGCCACGTCCCAGCCTGCAGACCCATCATCTCCCCAGAACTCAAAAAGGACTCAGTCCAGCTAGGAGCCCTGTTTTCTCTGTGGCATATATTATCTTCTGGCTTTTCCCTCAGCTGGCCCAGAGAGACTCTCTCCAGAAAGGGGCACATATTGCTGTGAGCAAGGAGGCAAGCAGGTGCAGAGACCCCGAGTGTCAACGTTCAGAGAGGTTTAGGGATCTGTCTCAAGAAAAGCAAGATCCAGGGAGAGGAGAGACTAGTTCATGGTTATACAGCAAATGCACAGCTCCAGCTAGGTTAGAACACTAGTGGCTTTAGACTTTGGCAGCCATGATCCCTTTAATCAAACCAAACAATACTTGGTTCCCTGAAAGAAGGAACCAGTCTAGTTGGAGCAGACTGCAGAGTTGTTTGCCACAGCCTCTCCCTCCCTGTGGCACCCTGGGGGGCACATCCCAGAGGCCCATGCTCTGTAGGGCAGACCCCCGCAAGAGAACCTTCCTACAGCTTTCTCTTTCCCCTCCTCTCCTTCTTTTCCATGCCCTCCTCTTCCTGGAGCTTGCGTTTGCTTGAGAGTAGGGCCCTTGGGCCCATTCTCTTCTGCCTGGACCATGGGTTGGGGGGAGAGACGTACCTGGCATGTGCGATGGCTGCCACCCACTCATCACAGTCCTTGGCATCCTCTGTCCTCAGCTCCAAGGCTTTCTGGTTCTCATGGCTGAAGTTCACGGTGAAATAATGCTGTGTCAAGAAGAAGACGTCTCTGGTTAAAGGGTGTTCATGGGCCCAGCAGCTTCCCTGCCATCAATTCGGCTGTTGTGCAGCTTGCTCACTGCCACATCAGCCAGGCACAGACTCATTATTTGTGATCATTGCCATTCTATTTAGCAGTTTCAAATCCTCGATTAAAAGAGGCTTTTGTACAATGTAACAGAACCTATGCTTAGGATATTGAAAGAAGGAAGCAAACCCCACAACACTGTTTGCCAACAAATTGCAAAAAAAGGGATGCTAGAGGGAAGGCAGGGAAAACACACCAAGAGAATATCCCCTTTGGGAGTTGGGTACCAATCCAAGGCAGCATGCATTTAATTCATTCCACAAAAATTGACTGAGTGCTCTTCTAGATCCTGGAGCAATGAATAAACAGACATGTCCTTTGTGAAAGCCGACTGGAAGTCAGTGTGAGTTGGGTGCAGGTGAACGACTTAGAGAGGGGTCAGCCATGGGGCCTGCACCCTGAGGTCCCAGGCAAGCGGGGGAGCCAGGCAACAGACGCCCCTCTGAAATATTGTTATATGCATTAAACACCGTGAAGCTCTCAGAACTGACACCTGGCACCTGGTAGGCACTACGTTAAGCGTTTGCTACAATTAACTTGGGATCACTCTTGTAATGGGGGCCCCAGAGGGAGCCACCCACTGATTTAGTCCAGGGAAGTCAGGGTGCTTCCCAGAGGCATTGGTCCTGGTTCTATTTCAGAGTATGGAGGCAGATGGACATCCAGAGCTGGATGTCCAGCATGTCTGGGACAGAAGGGGGCTTTACAGCATGGCCAGAGTAGAGGACAGGGATGCCTGTGGTGGGCAGGGGCCTGGGGGTGGAGCTGAGAGGAGAGAGAGTGGGAGGAGAGGGCAGTCAGGACAGTGCCGAGGGTTCTGCTTTAAGCAATTAGGTGGGTGAGGGACCTCGGGCTGTGGCGGGCCATTAGTGGAATAGGTCTGAGAGGGCCAGGTGGTGGGTGGGACATGGACACGGAGGCTGGGGGCTAGCCTCAGGGTGGAGAGGGACCCGTCAGAGAGAGGACAGACGGGCAAAGTGCAGGGGGCCCAGGTTGGGCCTTTATGAAACTGGGGGGAGAGACATGGGGTGGGTGCAGACAGGGGCCCGCAGGCCTGCCATTCAGAGGGTGCTCCATGGGCCAGCCCTGCTGTGGCACTGTACCAGAAAGGCTGTCCACCAGGCCATAAGGAGGGGCACAGGTGCAGTGTGTGAGTTAATTTTAGCTTCTGCTGACATGTACTGTATTTCTGTTAATTGTCAGTCTAGGTGGCAGCCAGGGTGTGTGTGTGTGTTGTGTGTACACATGTATATGGAGGGGGAGAGAGTCGCTCAGAGGCAATGTCTTGCCTGTTTCCTAGGAAACAGATAACTGGGGCTACAGAATAAAATGTCAGCTACAGCCTCAAATAACTGTGTTGGGAAGCTGCAGTAAGCACCCTCCCCCCCCAGAGGAGGAAGCAGGTCACCAACAGAGCTGCAGGCGGCCACCTCACCCATTCCCATCTCTCTAGGGGTGACAAACACACAAATGCTCATTTCTACCATCTCATTTATTCCCATATTCATAGAGTGGAACAGGCATAATCTGTTTTGCAGCCCATGAACCTGAATCTCAGAGAAGTCAAGCCACTTGCAGAAGGCCACACAGCTGGAAAGCAGAGTCAGGAGAACACACCTTTCCAGGGCACCCACTGTCCACCCAGGCCCTGGGCAAGGTCCTCACCTTGGGGAACCTGATGGCAGGTGAGACTCAGCTCCCTGACTTAGAAGCGAGACACTATCAGCTCCACACAGCCACAGTGGGGTTGTTGGGCCCCCTTAGGGCTTGTTGGCAGGGCTAGAGCAGGGGTGGTCTCCCTTCTCCCTAGACTGCTTACCCTGGGGTGGGATGGGGTGGCCCCAAGCCTGGCCCTCAGAGCTGATGGGCTTGGCTGAGGCCCCTCCCTCTGCCCCTAACAGAACTTTCTTCCCACCCAGCCCTGCCCATTGGAGCAGCAAATGCCTCCTGGCCACCCTGTGTCCTGCAATCCCCCTGCTGCAAACCAGGAAGACCCTCCAGGCCTAACTCAGCCATCAGGTGATGACGCTCAGCTCTCCAGCTCTGGAGATGTGTCATCTCTAAGGCCACATCTCTGGCCTCAGGTGATGACACTCAGCTCTCCAGCCTCAGACCAGGAACTGCAGAAAGCATGTGGCAGGCTGCCCGGTGGCCTCCTCCCCTCCCTTCCTGACACCTCCATGAGTTATTGTCCACCCTGCCCTGCTATAGTCTAGTCATCACTGTTTTAGGTGAGGCCTCACCTTGCTCCTGGGCTATAGCTCCAGGCTCCTAACAAGTGCCCTGCATCTGCTGTCCTCCTTGGAGATTCTTCCTAGACTCTGAGTGACCAGCAGGCTAGAATTCAGGGGAAGTGGCCAGCTGGTAGGCATTGGAGCCCTTAGGGAAGGCATGAACCAAAGGCTTAGACCAGGCTGCAGATGCTGAGGTGAGCTCAGGGGAAATGTCCAGAGTGGCCTCAGGCCCTGGACCAGGGAGGCCACAGTCCAGACCATCACAGGGGCTCAGGTGAAGGGGAAGGGGAAACCTTCATTTGTTGTCATCTAAAATGCTATGTTAACCAGTTTGATGTAAACGTTCCAAATGGTCTATAGAATCAGCACATTGTACCCCGCCCCTCCAAAAAACACGTGGGAATATGAACGACCACTTACTAACGAATGTCTGATTACTAAGGCCATTCTTAATCTCAAAAGGAAATAAAATTCCTCCAAATCGAGTCTCCTTTTCTTTTTAACCCTATACAGGAATTAAGTCTAAACTAACACATCTCTCTCCCTTTTTCCTTAGGGCCTGAAGGTGAAGGAGAAACCAGAGGGCCTCCTGGGCCCCAGGCTTGGTGCTCGGTTCTAAGGACACACAACCTAGCTAGAGATACAAGCACTCTAGGAGTATATTATAAGTATAATAAGATAATAAGTATATTATCCCCATTCAGTGGGAGAAGTGGGAGCAAGATACAGAGGCTTATCCATGGCCACCTGACTGGAAAAGGTGTAACTGAAGCCACAACCAGGGGCTGCTCTTGCCTAAGGGGGACATTTGCTGCCCCAGGAGGCCCAGGCTGAACCTAAGTGCCTCAAATGACTTGTGTGCAGTCTGTCCCTTTGTGCTTGTAAAGCATCCCCCTGACATTGGGTTTATGCAACGACCTTGCCCAAATGACTAGTGGAAAGTGTTCACAAAGGCAAAGTAAACTTCTACCCAGCAATTCCAAGTCATTACAAATTCTGACTTTGGGCAGCAGAATGGATAAGACTTTGCTGTCTGTGGGAATTGGCAGAGATGGGGAGAGAGAGAGGGAGATAGATGGGGGTGTGGGGGAGACGCACACCCAGACACAGAGACACAGGGACAGAGCAGAAAGGGAGGGCACCAGGGAGAAAGGGCGCATTCCAGGCTGCTGGGAGATGACACAATAAACACACCCAATGAAACTGTCAGATCCCCAAACCTACATGCAAAAAAGCCTGAAAAGCACCAGTGGTGTGGGGAAGGGAGGCCGCTACGATTTGGAGAGGCCCAGCTATGTGGGCACTGTTTGTGCATTCTGCGGAGGCAGGTAGCATGGCCCCGCTTCACAAGGGGGCAACAGGGGAAAGTAGCTCCTGGCTAGAGAAGGAGGAGCAGTGGAAAGAGAGTCTGAGCTGGCGTCAGCTCCGCAGGTGACCCAGAGTGTGGCTTGCATGTTTTAGATGACAAATGAAAGGTGTAGGGCCCATTGTGTTATCTGGAAAATGCTGTTGTTGGTACTCTGTGCTACCCTGTCATAGGGTGTCCCTGAGGGGTCTAGGGCTGGCAGGGTAGCTTGAGAGTAATGCCTCAGGCACCTGCTTGGGAAATGCTTAGGCCATAACGGTAACATTCTGCTGAGGTCGCATCTGGTTCTGATTTTGATTGTTTCTTAATGCCCATAGATGTGAGGCTGTGTCAGTGATATGCTGTGTGTCCTGTTGATATAATGTGAGGCTGTAGATGGAGAACACACAGAAGTCTCAGGGTTGGAGGATTCCGGCTTCACGGCCTAATTCCAGATAAGGAGCCCACGTTCCACCCAGCCCCCACCTAGGCAGCTCCTTCTGGCTGGGACAGAGCATAATAAAGGAAAAAGGGAGAGAGATGTGTTAGTTTGGACTTAATTCCTGTACAGGGTTAAGAAGAAAAGGAGACTCGATTTGGAGGAATTTTATTTCCTTTTGAGATTAAAGAATGGCCTTAATAATCAGAGGTTTATTAATAAGTGGTGGTTCAACAAGAATACAGGGAAAACGGAAAGGGAGGGGAGGGGAGGGGGAGGATGGGTGGAGGGAGGGCAATTGGTGGGATCACACCTATGGTGCATCTTAGCAGGGTACTGGTGAAACTTATTAAAGGTAGAGTATCAATGTCTTTATATAGTGATCAAGAAAATGCCATGAAGATTCTCTGTAACAGTACGATCAATAATTTTATTGAATCATAATTATGCACATTGGGGCAATCACAAGGCACGATTCATATACATTCAGAAATATTTTGATACATATTTTATCTGTAACAGTATGATCAAAATATTTCTGAATGTATATGAATCGTGCCTTGTGATTGCACCAATGTACATAATTATGATTCAATAAAATTATTAAAAAAAAAGAGGGGATGTTAGTATTTTTTTTTTGTAACTAATATACTGCCTGTTATTATTTTTTTTTTATTGTTGGGGATTCATTGAGGGTACAAGAAACCATGTTACACTGGTTGCATTTGTTAGGAAAAGTCCCTCTTACAATCGTGTTTTGCCCCCAAAAGGTGTGGCACACATCAAGACCCCAGGACCCCACCCCCCTTACTGGTTCCCTCTCTCTGCTCTTCCCTCCCCCACCCCTCCCTCATTCTTCCTCTCTCTGCTCTCCCCTTCCTTCACCCCCACCGAGTCAATAATTGTCATTAATTGTCCTCATATCAAACTTGAGTACATGGGATTCATGCTTCTCCATTCTTGAGATGCTTTACTAAGAATAATGTGTTC